>VXAK01000336.1:0-25393 GCA_013399435.1 Arenaria interpres | reverse complement strand
ATATATATTTTTACATATATATAAAATTCTTATGTTGATATTAATCTCAAAGTTCAATACATCGCTATAAACATCCACAGGCTTTTTTTATCCGCTCGTGTGTTTACAGAGAGAGTTTCTGTCGTCTCAGTTCTGTTTGCAAAATAATACAAGGTTCTTCAATTTCCTCTCACAAATTAAGTTCTGCATTCCTGAGGTCATGCTGACAGACTTCCGCTTCACCTTCGCTCCATTTTTAGTGAAGCTTTCAGTGAATTTTTCTTTTTATATGGAGAGCAGGGATTTTTCATTACATCATGACAATGTATTCTACCTGATGTAATAGCATTAAGCGCCCCTTTCTTTCCCAGAAATAGCTTGTCTAATACTCCATGTTAAGATTTTTCAAAGCTGCAGTGTGTTTTGGTGGCTGATAGTCTTTCTTCAGTAGATAGGCTGGATCTTTCTCTTTCTCTGTCAGTTCCTGCTGATGAATTCACAGTTTATAGCAGAAAATCATATCACATTGCTTTTGCTACTATTAAGTTTAATTCCATTTCTACTATAGAAGTCATCACGTTCATCTGACTCTTCCTCTATGTTGTTACAATTTTGATGATTCTCGGACTTGTTTTACCAGCAAATTTCAGCAGCATGTTCCGAGTTTTTGTGATTTAGTCTTTAATTTGTGCCAACAGGTTCTATTCCAAGACTGCCCATGAAGAACCCCTTAACAGCTACCATGTAACGATGCAAACACCTAACATAATCTGTTGTCCTCTCCTCATTATTTATTTTTATCTTCTTAATCTTAACTAATACCTTTCCTATCAGATAGTGTTGCAAATTGTTTTGAAATCGAGATAAGTGAGATCTTCTCCGCTTGCCTGGCTTAGAAGATAAATTATTAAAGATAGATATCAGGTAAATGGTATCATCTACTCTTTGAAACCTTTAAGATAGATTTTATTAAGTTTGCTTTGTACTTCTGTGCCGTTACTCATTCTTTGCTTCAAAATTTACTCTGAAGCTTTGTGTTCTAAAACCATCTAAAAATCATATTGAGAGATCTATTTATTTCCTCTCTTCAGCTTCCCATCTCACGTGTAGGGAGGCCATTTGTTATTTTCCATAAATGCTCATCCTGATATACTTATTAGGAATCCTTGTTCTAGACCCTTCAGATGTATTCATTCATTCCTTAAGGATTCTGGAGTGAAGGGTAGAAGACTCTTTGATTTGAGTATTTTGTAGTCTTTGAATTCATTTTATTTCAGACGTGATAATTCTTCTTTTACACCTTTACTTTCATTAATTTTCTCATTTCAACATCGCGATCCTTGTTGAAAGCTGAAACAACATATAATTTATTTGGGTATCTGTAGGTAAATCCTGATATATTTACTTATTTTTCACTTATTTATATCATGTTCTGTAAAAGCGAAGCCATTGCTGAAGGTTTACATATGAAATTTCACTCAAGTCTACAAGGTGATCTACTATTTACACATTCTGCTCTTTTGCTACTGCGTGTGTCTGTCTTGTATCATCTACATATTATCGACATCATTCACGTGTAACTTAATTATTTTGTATGTCTGAATGCTTCATATTAAAAGAATAAGAGTGAAAAGGTAGGTGATTCCAGGACAAAAAGGTCTATATTTGACCCAAAGGAGCGTGGCACCTTCAAAGAGTTGAATAGTTTATAGATGGAGAACCAGGTGAAAAGAAGCTGAAACTATGCATGGGTTTGGCATTTTGCAAGAACAGAGCTGTCCAGAATGTCAACGGTCAATCCAAATGAAGAGGGATGGTATCAGTTACCAGATGTTGCCAGGCTGAACACACAGAAAGCAAAATCTGGATATTAGAATATATCCTTCCCTGAAGATTCTTCTGTCAAGTACCTTAGAGAAGTTTAGACAGATCAGAAAGAGAAGATGAGAAATAGAATAATGAGGGGGTGAAGATAAGGAACTGGGGTTTTTTTGTGGATTTTTTTTTAATTTTATGAACAAATACAATTCAAATTTTATAAGGGAGAAATAAGAAAAAGCAGATTTCAGAAATCTGAGGGAGTTACAATTTTCATTTTAAAACTATGCAGCAGCACAACTGGGTGAATCTACTTTTTAACTGTGTTCTTTATCTTTTATTTATTAACCTTGGTTTTTCTTTCAAAAACATTTTGGAATTTTTGTCCCAAACTTCTACTTTATTTTCTCAAGGGAGACTACATGACTCATAGTGTGGTTTAAAGAGGATATATTTAATTGACTACAGTTCCAAAAAAGTTCATGAACACAAAGTAATGAGAAGAAAAGTTTTCTAGATTTCATTCAATGTGTCATTCTTGGAAGAAATTATTGACTTAACTTGGTATTATTACTACTCTGAAAGGTATAAGTAAGAAGGATAACATCAACTATTATGACTTTATGACACTTCAAATAACATATCTTGGGGTTTTTTAGTTGTTTATTACTTTCCTGAGTTTTAGCGTATAACTTCTTCTTTCCATGTCTGAAGCTATATTCAAATATTTTTAAAAAGTCAGGTTGATTCGATGATACCTGATAAAGAAGCAAGATTATTTTACCCATGATGAAGTTTATAGACAATCTTATTTAAATTATTTCAGCAGTTTCATATATTTCACTATGAAGTTGAGCTTTCAATAAGCCAGCTTTTGTGAATATTTTGTCTGAATATTAAAATCCATCCCCCCAAGTTTGTTCAAGTTGCAATCCACTAAAAACTGAATTTTACATAAGATTGGGAAGGACTTCACATTTTTAGAAGATATATTCCTGAACGATATTATTCACATTAGGTGTAGGGCAATGTGTGGTTGATTAACACTGTCTTGGTCGTTTCAGCTCTTTGCCCAGAAACCACTTTCCTCCAGCATTATGAGACCTCTCTTTTGGGACATAACAATGTGGAACAGGAAGCTGATGACCCAACATGTAAACATCACTAATATATTGTATGATTAAACTTATGTTCCATTTTAAGTTTGTTTGTTGGGTTTTGGCTGGGAAACGATATAGAAAAAAAATTATATAACCCCCCCAAATTATCACCAAGAACATTATTCATACTGGCAGATCAAATACTCAGAAGATATCAAAATAACACTGTCAGCATACCTTTAATTCAGGTGCCACTGCACCATCCATTGCAATGTTTAATTGCTATCTAATTACATGTTTATGTACTCTTTCTCCACTGGATTTCAATTTGGAATCAAATAAGTAAGTAAATACATAAATAAACCGCAAATGAACACATGCATAATAAATAATTAAGTAAACAAACACATTTTAATAAATTAAAACGTATTTTTATTTAATTGCACAGAACAAAAGTGTAAGGTTGCACTTAATAAGAAATTATTTAAAATTTTTATTTTTCCATGTTCAGTGTTTGCCTCAAGTCTTTATTTACTGCACATTGTTCAAATAACATCCTGGACACAGAATTAATAAATTTGGGGTTTTTGTATGATGTACACCACTGCAGTGTCTAAAATATTCAAAACCGTTATTTAACTTGTGAAGAACTGTAATGTACTGGGGGTTGTTATGATTCCAGTATTACAAATGGGACTATAAGATGGATGATGCAGGTCAAAAACATGCACAGATTTAGGATATCTAATTTGAGCCTTTTAGGTCCATATTTTGGGGAGTGCTTTTACATGAACAAACCAAAACTTTCTCTGACATAAGGTATGTCTGGGGATGTTCGCTGTTCTGCAACTCAGTCCCAGGATTTCAGGGAAGAGCTCAGAAACAGATGAAATCACAATCAAAATGTTTTGTTCTGCGACTTAATGTCATGGGGGAATTCTATGACGGAAGCGAGTGTCAGTCTTCAGCTTCAAAGTAGGATGTTCTAACACAATGGAACATTGTTTTCCTCCGCTTCAGAGAAGGTCAGTTCTGTACAACAAAGAAAATAAGGGTTTTTAGGGGAAAAAATGACTCTAATCAAAGACTATGTCAGACCACACAAGTACAAATGAGTGGAACTGCGATTCCACCTATAACATTATTTTGATAATTTTCTAGCAATGAAATATGCATTTAATATCGTAACTCTAATATTGCCCTTTTAATATAACTGTGTGGCATATATTAATTTCTGTTGCAGACAGAGGACAGCAAAGTTCCCTGTCTCCACAAAAAGCAATGAATTTAGGTATTCAACATTTTGGAGAAGAAGGAACTGGGGTAGGGGGAAGGACTCTTGAATAAGCATAAGCTGGAGATGCACAGATGGTAAAAGTTCCCAAATGTTCTAGTCTTCTCTCGGGGCGTCTCTTGCTATATAAGTGTGATAACATTTGTTTGAAGGCATGATTAAGGCTTTACAGGCTTCACAGATGGAATGTAATTTAGTGGAAAGACTTGAAAGATAGCAGATTCGGACATGAAATGGATTTCGTGAAAGAAATTAGAAAGGGTCAAGTCCAGAGAGGCAACACAGGTGCAATGACAACTACATATTGTTCTGTAAACAAAAGTATGGATGACCAGTTAAACCACCTTTGGTAATTTCACTGAGGTTAGGTTAGGTTGGAATATCTGTCTGTGGAAGAGAAGACCTGAGGTAGTTCCCTTCATCCAGGGATATCTCTGTTTTCCTCAAAGGAATATGTGGCATAAAACATATAAGCAGTTAGAAAACTTACTTAAAGTAATTTGATGCACAGCCACCCTATATTCAATTAAGTAACCTAACTATTAGGCTACAGAATTAGGTATATTTGCTGTCCTTCCCTTTCCTCCAGCAAAACTCGTTTACACTCTCTCAGGCTGAGAGAGATGGGGTTGTTCAGCCTGGAGAAGAGAAGGTTCTGGGGAGTCCTCATAGCAGCCTTCCAGTACTTAAAGGGGGCTACAGGAGAGATGGGGAGGGACTCTTGATCAGGGAGTGGAGCCATAGGATGACGGGGAATAGTTTTAAACTGAAAGAGAGGAGATTTAGATCAGATACCAGGAAGAAATTCTTTGCTGTGAGGGTGGTGAGGCACTGGAACAGGTTGCCCAGGGAAGCTGTGGATGCCTCAGCCCTGGAGGGGTTCAAGACCAGGCTGGATGGGGCTTTGAGTAACCTGGTTTAGTGGGAGGTGTCCCTGCCCACGGCAGGGGGGTTGGAACTCGATGATCTTTAAGGTCACTTCCAACCCAAACCATTCTATGATTCTGTGATACACTTCCACCCTTCCTCTGACTTCTTCTTGGCCACTGTGCTATATCTCAGGTAGGAAGAGCCCATTTGAGCTTGAGAGCTTGAGAATAATTTCCTGTTGAGGGATATGGAAAAGTGTCATCCCAGATAAACTGATTCACCTAGGCCTCATTTCAGATATTCCTAACCAACACATACACATATGCTTGTATGTATATATTTGTAAATATATTTTTATTTGGTTACCTAATAATAGCAAGAAAATATTTGGCAAGCAGCTGCTAACAGATGTAAAATTCTACAAACTGCTGGAATTGTCAATAGGATTTAAAAATTATTTATCAGCGATGTACAGAATATGGTCAATTTTCTCAGGTTAGATTCATAGGTAGAAAGAACTAATAATTTAGGCTGCTTTTGTTTCTGTTATGTGTACTTTAAAAGCAGAAATAGCGGCCTTTTAGAAAAAAGCTTTGTTTTTAATTAGCAAGAAAGATTAGATGTCAACAAACTGCCTGTAGAAGAATGGAAATATCATAACTGATCCTCAATCCTGCTGGAAATTTAAGGTCTGAGCCTAAGAACAGCCCATGTAATAGCGCTTTCTCACCACACAACCACCCTCATCAAAGCCACCATTCAAGGCCAGTGTCGTGTTTGACTTGCTTATTCAAAAAACCTGACCTCTGGGCCAGACCAAGGACTAATCAGTCATGAAATACTGTTTTGAGAATAGCATTTTGCTCTTTATAAAGGGAAATGAAAGCTTTTAAACATCCAGCTCTTGCCTTATCTTTTCAGCAGTAAGATTTCTGTGGTTCTTTGTTAAACCTTGTTGCAAACTGGAGAGAGACAAAAATATTCCCATCTTGTGGCTGTATCATAGGACTTAAGACATATTTATGAAGGAAAGAAAGTACACCTTTCTAAAAAAAGGGTAAATTTCCATTTTAAAGAAGGATGTCAGGGAGCTAAACTCTCAGACAAGTGTATTGTGGCCGGAATCCCACTTGGTTGTAGCCTGCTCTTGATACGCTGTTTTGTTTGACTGTCTGCTTTCTTCAGTGTTTTGTTTCCCAGAGCTGTCTATTCTTTATAAAAATATCTACGTGCCAATTTAAGGCATTCTGAAGTCAATCAGTTATAAATGTAAGCGTGTCTTATGGGACTTTCCTTCACTTTAATGTGGTTAATGAATAAGTTCCCATGACTTTTAAATGGACTGGTGCCTCAGCACATTTTCAAAATTACCCTATTTGAAGACATTTCCATTTATAATGGGGCTTAAATCTCATTTCCCTCAATATCTGCCCTCACTTATTCTTTTTTCTTTTTAAGGCTTCTCTGGAAAAAATTATATCTCAGCTGCTGCTCCTGCTCTTAATGCTTTTCTAGTATCGGTAAGAGCAGAAACCAAGTGGTGCCTTGCTCTGCTGCTCACACAGAGACAATATGCAGACACCGCATTGTCCCCCATCCTTGGCTGAAGAGCTCTGTGCTACCATTTCCTATCATCTACACATGCTGCTTCTGCTCCGCATGTCTGCTAAAGCTTCATCCCTCACTTCAGTCTCTGCGACTCCACTTTTTCCCTGTAGGAACTTAGAGTAAGACCAGTAAAGCTTCCCTTAAATTCAAGCTACTGAAGATCCTAACTGGGGAAAAAAAAAAAAGTAATAATCTGAAATAGTAGAACAGACACAGTCCTGGATGAGTGGAAGGAGGGAAAATCGAAGGTGATACAAAGAAGGGGAGAAAAGAGGTGGAAGTTATATTATTCGATTGTGTCCTTCACTTGCTGAGTCAGCAGGAGCCAAGAGCTCTGCAGGGGCACACTTAACCTTCGCATTTCTCCACAGAAACCCCATCTGGCCAAGTAAATTGCCAGCAATTGAGAAGCCAGGCAGGAAGCTGCATCCAGCTATTCTCAGTTGGTGTGAAGGTTACTGTGTTGTGGAGGTAGTGGGAGGGCAAATAAGGAAAATGTTAGAAGACTATGCTTCTCTCATACAATAAAGGGAAGCGCCAAAGATGGGACCAAATTTGGGCTGTTCACTGCTGCAGTTCTTAGGCACATAAAGAATCAGACGTTCTGGGAAAATGTAGCAACTGCTTTAGAAAGACCCAACGCCAGGGAATCTTGGAAAGAAAAATCTTCAGGGAGAAAAAAGCTGAAGGAAATTGAATAATCAAATCTTACTGGAGAATTTCGTATTTCAATTTCAAAATCAAAAGCTTTTACCTGTAATCTTTCTGCCAAGTTACCTGAAGAAAATTTCTTGGAGCTCTACTTGGCCTTTGCAAGGACCTCTAACTTCAACTTCCATTTAAAAGGCCTAGATAGACAAAATGCCTTCCCCAGGTCTCTTAACACGCAATGGGCACTCAAATGCAAGTACTGAACTGAGACGTAAACTAAAGAAAAATAAATCAATGTCACGTAAAAGAACCCAATAATCTATGGGGGGAAAGCTCCAGAAGAATATATCGGCCACTGGTTTATATGAACAATTAATAAAACACCAATTGCACTTTAAGTCCTTTAGTCCAGTGTTTCCCAATGAGGGACTCTGCTCTCACGAGAGAAATGTGCCAGCGTTAAAGGTGAAACACAGCACAGAGTATAATCCAACTAATGTATTAACTTAGGCTCTGTGCCCAGACTGGTGCTGCCAGAGGTAGCAAACTGAAGAAAAGAAGATGGTCAAGTAGAGTAGTGGGAAAAAAGGGAAATAGGGGAGAAAAGGACAACACAGTAGTTCAGAAAAGTCCGTAGCGAGTGTTTTGTCTCTCTGATCACAGGAAACTACATCAGGTAAGTGAATATCCCTTTGTCATATCACTTCTTTAGTTGCCTGATGCTAGGTGTAGTTTGGTGTGGGTTGCGGTATCTGGAGACCTGAGACAGAATCATAGAACGGTTTGGGTTAGAAGGGACCTTAAAGATCATTGAGTTCCAACCCACCTGCCATGGGCAGGGATACCCAGGGCAAGCTGAACAGGAACGTATCCAGGTGGGTTTTGGATGTCTCCAGAGAAGGAGACTCCATCACCTCTCTGGGAAGCCTGTTCCAGTGCTCTGCCACCCTCAGCATAAAGAAATTTTTCTGCATGTTCAGATGGAACATCCTGTGCTCCAGTTTGCATCCATTGCCCCTTGTCCTATCACTGGGCACCACTGAGAAGAGCCTGACCCCATCCTCTTGACACCTGCCGTGGAATGTATGTCTGTATGTCTATAAAAATAATAATAATAATTTTAAAAGAGTAATTGCAGCACTAATCTTACTATCCAAAATTGGTAATGAATCCAGATTTAGGCATATTCAGTCTGTGTGTTTGCAAAAACTAGCTACCGAACAACAATGGTCTTATTCAACTGCAGTCACTGTCCTTCAAGTATTGAGTTTGAGTATACATATTTTTTATATTTTTCTTTTCTTTTTCTTTTTTTTTTTTTTTTTGTGATACAGTAACTGTGAGACACTCTGCATACTCAAAACCGTGTTTTGATCCGTTGTACTTTTGGCTTAGCTTCTGAAATCTTCAGGACGTGTCGATGTGGAAGTTAACAACCAGCACTAGGTTTTCTGCTGCTGCCTTCTGCCACTGTACCAAAGTGCTCTTTTACTGCAAAGTTGCCTTCCTGCAATCACATCTGTGTCATTCCCTTGCAACATCTTTGGTGGCAGGATGGCACCAACCTCAGGACCTTTGATCACAGCTCTAACCACAGACAAGAACCTTTTCTTTCTTTCCATGCCATTGGGAGTTTCTATGTGTCTCTGGTGAGTCCTGAAGAGTTTCCCGGGGAAAGCTGATGCAGATGGACTTTTTTGCAAGCTTCAATTCCCTCTTGCTCACCAAAGGATGGTGAGAGGAAGCTCCTTCTCTAGTGGACTTCAATTCTATTCCTAATTCGTCAACAGATGGCAGTAGAAAACTCCCTACCTTCCTATCTTCAGACCAAAGGCCTTACAAATGACCCTAATACTAGCAAAGGAGGAAGGAACATCCAAAACATTGCTGCCCAAGTCCTTCTATATATATATGTTGCACTTTAAACTTTTAAGTACAGTGCAAAAGTCTCCTAAAGATTACTTATATCCTGAATCTGAATGACCAGAAGCAACTGCTGTCTTTCCTGTCACCTTCTTCTATTTTAAAATTAGTCTTTTATTGATATACTTTATTTTTTCCAGTTGTGAAAGAGTATATTGAATATAGATTATACCAAATAATTTGCTATTCCCACAGAAAGACTGCTGTGATGAAAAACCAGTTCTCTGAGCTCAGCAAAGACCTTTTCAAATGTCATCATTACAGTGACAGAACAAGTAATTTAGTAAGCTTTTGAGACATGCCTCTCTAGATTTTGGCGTTTTATTAATTCCTCCCCCTTCAAATCAAGTAGGTAGTATAATAAACTTAGTGAATTCTTTATATAGATTGAAATATTAAGATGCATGGAATATACAGTAGTTTCTTATTCCATTTTTTAAAAGATGCTGATATCTTGGCATTGCCAACCAAGGAAAAAGCATTACCATAAAATTTTCTGAGAGGCATTTTCTTGTGTAATGTATAATAGTGGGTGTCTTATATAGGAAACCTCATATTATATAATTCTCTTTTAGCCTCAAGGAGCATAAATTAGGCCTAGAGTTCCCGATTTCTATTCCCACCTCTTTCACTAACTTATCTTAATACCTCTTTGCACTTCTCAATTTGCCGGCATGTTTCCTATGGTGAGAGAAACTGATTTCCAAGGAAAAGGAAGAAAGGGAGAAGAAATGGCTCTTCCAGGTGCTGCTGGAGGGAGTGGTCCACTCTTCTAAACACAACAGCAACGTTTGGATTCTCCAAGCCAATGATTTAAACTGAGGTAGGTTTGACTCAAATCTTCTTCAAGGCGCGAGTGTTGGTTTCCCTTGATATTGGTGAGTGGATTTTTTTTTTCTTTTTTAGATTAGACTTTAAACACCACCGATGTGTTGGCTGTGCGAGTGTGTGAGCAAGCCCTGGTGTACTTGGCAAAGGGAAATGTATGTCCTAGAAGTGGTATGGGACATTTTGCCACCGCACACTCTTCTGCAGAAATCTTGGGAGAAAGCCAGCGCAATGTCAAAACCATAAAGACTGAAGCCTCATTTTTTAAGAGATTTTGCTTTTTTTGCTTTCTCACCCTTATTTCTGGTTTGGACAGACAAACCTGCAATAGTAGAGGACAAGGTGGTCCCATAAGCACAAATATTTCTTGATTTGTACTCTTCCCTCGATCTGTTTTTTCTATTCAAGTATTGTAAAGTTTCCCTATAACTAGGGAAAAATGATAAATAATAAGATAAATATTCAAAACCTTTCAAATAAATTTTGGCAGTTTTTTAGTTATCTAGCTAGTTTCAGGTTGTGTCATTTTCATATGAAAAAAATTGGAAAAAATGAAAATAACATTAATTCCTTGGCTATAGGCATAAATAGTGGTGCTGTCCCTGATACCATCTTATTCTTATGAAAAATACAACCAGTATTAAAAAAATGAGTTTTTAGTTCAGGTATATCTACTTGAGTGAGAAGATTGATAACAGGTTTGCTGTGTGTTAGCTAAATGTAAATATGAGCCAGTAATAACAGATATAATTTGAAAGATAAGTGCTCATATACATAGAAATAGTTGCAGAATCTTCATTTAATCCTATCATGCTGTCTTTAATATATTATCACATACATTTATTTCCAAAGGACCCTGGATATTAAACATAGTCCCTGAATTTTGAGGAAATTTATTCCACGAATGAACTGTGTGTTCAAACTGTTCCGCCTGTGTCCTCTGGCTCCCTACGGTGTGAATAGGAGAAGAAGTTAGAGAATGAAAAACTTATCGCACATTCATTAGGGTTTTCTCACGGTAGTGCTAGCATTTGGAAGATAGTAGCTTCCTTTGTAAAGAACTTTGAGATATGTTGTAATAAAATGTTGCACACTTTTAAATGTGTGACACTGACAGTGTGAAGCTTCTGTGTTCTGAACTGAACCATTTTTCAACAGTCCACTTCCAACTGCATCTGCAACCCTGTGAGCATGTTCCTGTTGAATATTGAACTCCTACACCTTTTATTTTACTTACTTGTTTTGAGAAACTATTGGTGTGTGTACACAGCATACAGCAGGCCAGAACCCAGCAAGCCCTGTCTTCTTATATGAACTTTGTTGTAGTAATTCAGGCATAGGAGTGGATATTCTAAATACATATTTATTCAGTGTAACAGAACAGTTAGTAAGAGGGTTACTAATCTGAGCTAAGCACCTCAGTAATGCAGCTGTACTGTTTCTGGCATTGCAGGCGATCTGGACTGCTGTGGTGTTACAGTTTGAGGAATCCACAACAATTTATTGTCATTTAGACAATTATTCTATCACTCAATGACTCCCTTTCCACCTGGGAAGGGGAATCGGGAAAAAAAAAAGGAAACCTGAGGGTTGAAATATAAACAGATTTAATAGAATAAGACTAAAAAATTAATATCACTCATATTAAAGAACCAATATTGATCCTGATACCAATATAAAACATACCAGGACAATACTCAGCTCATTCTACCAGTAGAAGCTGTGCACTCCCAGCAGGCACAGCCAATGTGGGGCATTGTGAGCACTATGGCTTCAGGAGGAAGGGAAGGGCTCAGGGCTTCGGCACCGGGCCAAGAAGTTCTCAGGATCACAGCCATCAAGGGAGAGATAGAAATACTCAGCAAATGTTCTAATTTATATTAAAAGTGACATTCATGGTATGAAATAATCCTGTTGGCCAGATGGGGTCAAGTGCTCGTGTCTTGCACCCTCATCCCTGCACCTGGCGAGCTGGAAAACGCTGAAGAGACCTTGAAACCCACATACCAAGACTGGAGTCTTCCAAAAATGCAGTTTTCCCTAGCATTAGAAGAGACCTTACTGAAAAGTAAATTTGCTGAAAGAGAAATTAGTCCTGTGTGTCTCAAACCAGGACATATGGTCATCTATCTTCACAGGGCTTAGGGCTCCTGGGGAAGTCTAAGGGCCAGTGTAGGCCACAAGCAGTGTTTTTATAAAATTATACCAAAAGTGTGGGTTGCATGGCCGGAAGCATGACATGAGAACTTGTGGTCAGTCGGGGTCTGGCTTTGCTGTGAAAGACTTGGCATGTACATGCATGTGTTCACTCTGCAAAGATTCCTGCACAACAACATGCACACCATAACTAGTTCCTTTTCTTTCGTGTATACCTCTTTGTCTCTGAAGGTATTTTGGTGTCAATATCTTTCACTTCCATACATTTACTCAGCTTTCTATGTTTCAAAATACTCGACTTTTCCATTTTCAATGCATCTCTGATAAAACATGGAAAAAATTAAATTGCAATTTCTTCTATTATAAATTATTTCCAGAAGAAGGCCTTATTTTCAAAGACCACTCTTTATGTGTCCTGTGATACAATAAATTTCAAAATTACGCTTCATAATGTCTATTGTCTACTTTATTTTTAACATGCCTGGTTTTTTTTTTTGGTTTTTGGTTTTTTTTGCCAAAATGTCCTACTTATGTCTACTTTTATCCAGTTATTAAAAATTTTTATCTCTGCCTTCACCTTTCCCTTATCCAAATTGCTGTAAGAAATCTTACTTCAGTAAAACTATCTTCAGTACAAGCAGCAGATTAAATCAGTATTTGTCTTGTATTGTCTAATCTGTAATTGACTCTTAAACAGAAATATTTTCCTGGTTCATTCTGTAGAGATTAGACTGAGGGAGAAAAAAAGAGAACTTTTGAGAACATGCCACTGTAATCCTTCTTTCCTTTTTAATTGCTTTAACCACACAAAAGCGTATGTAACGAATTTGAAATATTCGCTTCTTTCGGAAAGGCCTGTCAGTTCAAAGTCTGCTCCTCAAAATACAGTTGGAAGAACATTGTCTAGAAGGAGAACATTCATTTTCAGTTACTTGAATAAAATATTGATAGTGAGATTCATATCCACATAAAGTCCACACTCAAAGTGGAATTTAAGCAGAAATTAGACTCCTACATTTAAAAAAACTACTTCAGACAGTCTGTATTAGCCTTAGTTCATAATGGAGAAATTAACATTTTGGACTAAATTTGAGGTGATCCTCATTCTCTGGTACACCGTCTAAGAGGGAGCAGGGGGATTTTGGCTGGAAGAACAGGCAGGAAGGAGCACAACCACTAAATTTCCAGACTACCCTCTCTTCATATTTGATTTTTAATTCAGTGAAACTCTGGTATGAAATGACCAAACTCAAAATTCAGACCATACCCAAAATTCTTTGTCTACTACGCTACAGAAATATCATGCTTCAGTAGGAAGGGTAGATCTGAGAGTTAGGTTTGAATATCGAAAGAAGCATGGCCAGCAGGTTGAGAAAGGTCATTCTGCCCCTCTACTCTGCTCTCATGAGATTCCACCGGGAGTACTGTGTCCAGCTCTGGAGTCCTCAACAGAGGAAGAATAGGGACCTGCTGGAATGGGTCTAGAGGAGGGCCACGAAGATGCTCCCAGGGCATCCCAGGGCACGTCTCCTTGAGGACAGGCTGAGAGAGTTGGGGTTGGTCAGCCTGGAGAAGAGAAGGCTCCAGGGAGACCTTATAGCAGCCTTCCAGTCCCTGAAGTGGGCTACAGGAGAGATGGGGAGGGACTCTTGATCGGGGAATGGAGCGATAGGATGAGGGGAAATGGTTTTAAATTGAAAGAGGGGAGATTTAGATTAAATAGTGGGAAGACATTCTTTCCTGTGGGGGTGGGGAGGCACTGGAACAGGTTGCCCAGAGAAGCTGTGGCTGCCCCATCCCTGGAGGTGTTCAAGGCCAGGCTGGATGGGGCTTTGATCAACCTGGTTTAGTGGGAGGTGTCCTTGCCCATGGCAGGTGGGTTGGAACTCGATGATCTTTAAGGTCCCTTCCAACTCTAACCATTCTATGATTCTATCTATGGTCTCTGGGTGAGTTGAGCCCTTTTCTGGATTTCTTTGTAAACTGCTGTGCAAAACTGGAAAATCAGTCACTGTTTAAAAAAGGCCAATTTGATTCAGCTCTCTAGGTACTCTCAAAAGATAAGTCTGCTCTGATTGAACAAGACACCTAACATCTAGAAAAAGGAATAGGAGCTCAAATGCCAAAGTGTACTTAGTGATTCTTTGTTAGATAGCTTTAGATAGCTTTTTGTGCAGCCTGTGCTAAATCTGTACAATTTTTATTGTACAGAGATGTTAAACATTTTAAATAATTGTGATGTAGCCAGTCATTTCCTTTTATGCACTGGTACTCCTAAAATTGATACTCACAGTAGAATATGGTTTTCTGATACATTCTATTTTTGGTGTCTTTTATGTAAAGAAATGCAGTCGAGAATGGAATTACGACAGCCTTCCACTGGAATGTGAAAACACAGCCATCTGGCATCTACGTGTTTCATCATTTTGCCAATTTCTTTACCACAGCCTATTTTAGTATTTGGGAGAACCTCCTTTTACTCGGTACTTTTGTCAGAGTGAAAAATGAAGGTTGAAAAGCATACAGTCTGTATTAATAAAATGTCCTTTTCACAATCTACTCCCTACTGAATGATTTGGTAAGGATTTAAAATTGCTTATACTCGCAGATTATTCTATAAACACGAAATTTTAAAGAATTGCTGAATTCATCTTGTCACCTGCATAATTTAATCGATTTCCCGGTACAATTTTTTTCCAGTGTCTTTCACAATGCAAAAAAATTCTTGCTGTCTCTCAGTTCATTTACTCAAAGTCTGCATAACCATGTTTTTAAAGGAAACATAAACAGGAAGAAATTCAGTTGAGTTATGAAGAATCATTCTACTGGATGTGGACAGATAGTCAAGAATTATTCTTTCTCCTTCTCCAAGACTGTTACTACTGAAGTTTTTTCTTTCCACCTTCTTCTCTTTTTTATGGAGTGAAAAGTTAACATGCAGTTTAAGGTTTACATTGTGGATTGGTACCACTCTCTAGTACTTGTACCTATGTTTCTGGTTATTTTACAAACATTTAATAGAGAAATTGCCATTTTTAGCTGTTAATTCAGGACTAAGTGAATGGTAACAGGAATTGCTCCTATTTGAGCTTTCAAAGGGAAGGCGTGTGGTTCTAGAAAGTCTTTATCAACTCTGTGCCATCTTGGCACCAGGACTGTGATGATTGTTACTGACAAGTACCACAAACAAATTAAAGTCTTATTTCCCACTCTTAGAGTTCATCAACTCTAGGCAGATTAAGATGATCCCATTCACCTTACATCTTTACTTTCTGGAAAGGGACGCACTTAGAGAATGTACAATATCCAATTTATTTTGCATATTCTTGTATTTGTTTAAATCTCCCTTACTCCGGTGCATAGGCATCTTACTGGACTAGAAATCTATTATATATTATAATAATGGATATATTATATCCATTATATAGTGTCTTTTCCAAAAAACTTCCAGTATTTTGCAAAAGTAAGAAAAGCAAGGCAAGCTGAGGTCAGAAGCACATCAGAACTTGTATGAAAAAAGTACCATACTCTGAACTATTGCTCAGAAATTACCTCTTTTCCATCCTCTCCACAGTTTTTTAGTATGTTTTTAGGATGTCCTACTTTGTGATTCTGGTCACATGAGATATTAGTTTACTTTTACTCCAAAACTTCATTGTTAGACATTGGGGTTGGAACTCCATGATCTTCAAGGTCCCTTCCAACCCAAAATATTCTATGATCCTCATTTCTGCATGTGACATGCAGAGAACAATGACACAGAAATTTTTGCATCTACCATTCCGTAGACAGGGAACAGATATCTGCTTCTAACTAGAAATAAAACAATGAAACCTTGGAAAGCAAGTTATAGATGGCAATGATGAGAAAACCCAAAATATTGTGTCAAAAATACTGGGGTGGGAAAGCTCATCTGTACCATATCTGCATTCTCTGGTTACTTAACTTCCTTTGCCCCTTAATAGGGTGAGGAGTTTGGAACGCTATTTAACTACCTCTCCCTTGTCAATTCTGCCAATAAATAGGGAATTAAACAAAAAGATTAGCCATAAAATAGATTATAGTTCAAAGAGTCCTTGCAGAAAACAGCAGTCAGATAAACAGAAAATGAGTCTATTCTCTTGGTATCCTGTGTGTCGAGGATTGAAAGAGAAGTGATAACATTGCCCCATTAAAGAAAGTCAGTACTTTTTGAGGCACAGAAAGAAGTTTTAAAAAGATGAGAAGCTAGAAGTTGATAAGGCTTTTTTGGAACACAGAACCTGCTTCTTTTAGTGGCTGACAATCATTCGTGTTGCCTTCAGTATTGTGCAAGACTGGTAATTTTAGCAACATCTGACAGTCTCTGTAGTTAGGAGAATGTAAATATTTTCATTACAAGCAACATTTGTCAGACATGAAGGCTTTAGCTATTTCAAACTGTGTAAGTAGAGTATTTTTTAAAGATGTAATAACCACCATCAGTGCTTAACTTCTCGATCATCCCACAAAATCCATGAAGTCACTCTGGTCTCAACTGGAAATGTACCCTGTTGCTGAAGTACTTCAGCAAGCAGTTGTATGAATGGGCACTGAAAAAAATTCACCTAGTAGGGAAGACAGGAAGAAAATATTTTTTTTT
Organism: Arenaria interpres; assembly: GCA_013399435.1. Classification (NCBI taxonomy): domain Eukaryota; kingdom Metazoa; phylum Chordata; class Aves; order Charadriiformes; family Scolopacidae; genus Arenaria; species Arenaria interpres. The sequence continues at coordinate 8,544 of VXAK01000336.1, read as the reverse complement.
TTTAGCACCAGAATAGAAAATGCAATTTTGTTTTCATTTATTCTCTTCTCCGTTGAAGATCTTTTTTGTTCCGTATATACCCACTGCTAAAATAATTTCACTACCAATTGTGTAACACTGTAATAGATCACCAACTGGTCAGCCTTAATGCCTTTGAGGCAAACCAGCTGAGCATGTCTGGCAAGTTATTTAAATTGCATGTCATCAGAGGCTTTACAAGGATAAGTGATACCAATGGCAGCGGGTAAGCCTCTTGAGATTGCTTGAAGTATTTGTCAACAATGTGGTTCCTCAAACAGTAAAAAAAATATCTCTCACAGAAATTCCACAGATGAATTAAATAAAAGCAGCCGTTTGCTTGTAGTTTACGGTGTTATACAAGACATCTGCACATCTATAACAATAGTAGCAATTATTGTATAAGTATTAAAACATAAAAACTCCCATTCTGAGTCAGATTAATCACTCATTCAATACAGTCTTTATTTCCACTCCCATGCCACTCTCCCTTCCTTTTTTGTCCTTTCCTTTCCCCTTCCCTTTCTTGTTCCTCTTCCCCTTCTCCTTCTTCTCCTCTTCCTCCTCTTCCTCCTTCTCCTTCTTCTTCTCCTGGTAGCTTGATCACAGATACTGAAATAACTGTAGAAGTCACAGTGTGTTTCAGCAAATTATTGTGACTTTCATTTTCTCTCTTTTCTTAATATTTCATCATTGTTCTTACTAAATCAATAAACATAAGTCTAAAGAGGAAATTATAATATCTGGAACCACTGTATTAAATAATCAGGACAATGCCTGACTAACAAGACTTTGATTAGCTGTAATGGTTACTGTACCAAAGTTCTGTTTTCCATTTTCAAAATACTGTTTTTCTTGTACTTTTGTGTTTGCTTGTATGCATGTACGACACATAACTTTACTTTGCAATCAAGAGAATAAAGGAAAATCAACGAAATACCCACCTTAGTGTGGTTGAAAAAAAATACTACACATATCACCCACTGCATTTCTGATTGACAGTTTCTGAAACTAAGATTGACAACATGTAGGATGCAATGAGTGGGAAGACGACTGGTGTGTTCAGCTTATAAAAGAGAGGTCTGCCTTCACAATAGCGCTAGAAGTTGTTCCAGTCATCTGTTAGTGCCTTTGAAGGAGAATATGATAAACAGTGTCTGTGAAAAAGACCCCTGAATGATGTAGATGTCTGCTTTTTAGAATTATGATTTGTATTTATGGATCCCCTCATCTGCATATTTTCTTTCTCAGGATAGTGCCGTACTATTGATATTTTTCATAAGAAATTAATAGACAGGCAGCAGGGGAAAGACAGATAGTGATGGCCAGTGAATGGACAGCAACTTAAGACTGTGATTCCACTACTAAGTAAAAAAATAGTCAAGCAGCGAGAGGTTCTGAGAACTGAGAGTCTCAGTTTCTGAGATTGAGTGGAAAGGATTAGCTGCTTTTCAGACCGGTTAGAGACAGTCTGGTACAGGTTTACGAGATCCACACTGCATACGGATCATAGACAGAATCATAGAATGGTTTGGGTTGGAAGGGACCTTAAAGATCATCGAGTTCCAACCCCTCTGCCACAGGCAAGGACACCTCCCACTAAACCAGGTTGATCAAAGCCCCATCCAGCCTGGCCTTGAACACCTCCAGGGATGGGGCAGCCACAGCTTCTCTGGGCAACCTGTTCCAGTGCCTCCCCACCCCCACAGGAAAGAATGTCTTCCCACTATTTAATCTAAATCTCCCCTCTTTCAATTTAAAACCATTTCCCCTCATCCTATCGCTCCATTCCCCAATCAAGAGTCCCTCCCCATCTCTCCTGTAGCCCACTTCAGGGACTGGAAGGCTGCTATAAGGTCTCCCTGGAGCCTTCTCTTCTCCAGGCTGAACGTCCTTAACTCTCTCAGCCTGTCCTCAAGGAGACGTGCTCCAGCCCTGGGAGCATCTTCGTGGCCCTCCTCTAGACCCATTCCAGCAGGTCCCTATTCTTCCTCTGTTGAGGACTCCAGAGCTGGACGCAGTGCTCCAGGTGGGGTCTCACAAGAGCAGAGGGGCAGAATCCCTGGGATTGGTTCATGAAGTAAACAGTCTCCAAAAGCCTACTTAGACTTTGTCTTGAAGAGAGATATTTGGAGTAATCTAAAGCATAACTAGGGAAGGAATTACCAGTTAAACAGGTGTATATGAGCAGAGGTCTAGTGCTTGAGCAACCTTCTTCCTTTATTTATTAGGACAGATGGAACTGCAGATACCAGGAACCAAAAGTGAGTTCTTTCCCTACTGTGCAAACATTAAATTAGAATTAGCTTGTAGGTTAGCAACAACGATAATGCACAAGCCTAAAAAAAGCCACGTCATGACTCAAAGCTGCAAAGATTTCTGTGTTCTCACACTTCTTTTCCGCTCTCTTTTTCAGGTAGGGAAATATGCCAGTATGTATCCGCCTTTTATTTAGACCAGATAACTTTATACGACTACACAGCCCCTGTACTGGGGAGCTCTATACCATTTATGGCCAACTTTGCAGTTGTTCATTCTCCATCCACCTGTAAAGAGGGTGAATCAATGGTTTTATAGAAGCTTCTTGCTTCTAATCTTGATGGCAGTTACATAGGCAGGAAATGTAGGCAGCATGAACGCTGAACAGCCTCATAATTCCTGGTGTGGGCACAAAGCCAGGATCACAATCTGGCTCCTCAAGACTTGACACATTCACAGAACACTGCAATACAGTATTGTTTATTTATAGAAATTTGGACCTGCTTGAACTTCCCTGCTTTTCTATCAGAGGATAAAAGCTGAAGATAACTTCTATAATCTGTAAGACATGGTGTGTCTTCCTCCAAACTCTGGTAAAAATAAGAGTGTCCAAATGACTCTAGATCTTTAAGATTCCTGTGTTAAAGCAATGTCATTTTATCCTATGTATTTTGCTGGTTCTCAGCACTAAAGAAAACTCATCTGATTATTACGTATTTTGTTTTCTTCCTTTTTATTATACAGAACAAATATGTCCCTGCATTTAGATACAACACTCCAAGTGGGGTAAAATCAGACAGGGGGTATAATGAAAAAATGCTAAAATAGGTTTTGTGGCTATTTTAGTGTGAAACTGGTTCTTGGGAACTCAAGGATGAATTTCCCATATGTAAGAGAAATTTGACTGGGCCAATTGTCCTGACGCTTTTTAGAATCTTGAAACATGCTAAGTTAAAAGCCGTATTTTGCACATGCATAGCGTCTTTTAAAATGTGGTTAAGTAGCCACTTGAAAACATTCTGAAGAATACTCGCATGCATATGCATCCTGGTAAAATCTGTAGGCAGTGTGTACCTGTTACCAAGAATCAAATATATTTCTAAAACGAGCTCGCTATCTGTCATAGCTGAAGTAAACACACTGGGGTAGGAAACACGGCTCTAAACCCTGTTTCTGTCTTGTTTGACTTGGATTAAATTTGACGAGATGTTCAGGCACTGGGGCAAGCAGACAACAAAGAAAAAGAGGACATGAGCTGTGACTGACTGTTCTTTTGTCACCATTCTCAAGAGGAGTCATTGTCACGTTTACTGGAACCACAGCAGAAAGGACAATTCCACCTGCAAGGCACCATCTAGCAATTAATATTTGCAATACCACAGTATAACTTTAATGGGGATAAGTGACTTTGAAACTTTTACACATTGCTGTGTCGAGTGCAGCAGCAGAAACATGGTGCAGAGAAGAAACCCTTCACATCTTTTTTGCCCTAACCAGCAATTCAGGGAAAGGTGCTTCGGTGCTTATTTATCTCTGAAGAAAGGCTTTTGTGCACAAAAAAAAAATCTTTTTCTTTGCCAACTTTATCAGTTGGTCTAATGAACAAAATTACTTTTCTCCATAACTTTTGCCCTCTTGTTCCTCTACTTCCAGATACTGCAGAGACCAGAGAAAGAAAGAGGAGAAAGGTTATCTCCCTTACTTTCTTTTCCTTATTCATACAGGTAAGCAGCATAAAACTTCAGTTTATGACAAGTATTCTCAGCTATTTCCATAAATCCTTTTTCTAAAATATGAAAGACGTATCTATATATCTACACCTTTTCATACTAACAGATGTTAATGAAGAGATATAATATGTAAATACAAATGTCACCACTCACAGAAAAGTCAAGCCCTTAAATTAATACCAGTTCGCTTTATCGTGTGCCAATGCAGGAAAAAAAGGACACATGAAACCATTTTCCTCTAAAGCAGACTACTTATCTCGCTCACTTGCCTAAGTGCAGGCAGACACAGAAAGATATCCTTATTAATAAAAAAGAAACTGTAAGGCAGATGTGGTGAAGAAGACGATCATTACGGCATCAGCCTGATCCCATTTCTCCTTTGGAATGATGCAAAATGCTATATTTTATAGACTCCATCCAAAACAATCACCTAAATATTGACTTTTGACCATCTTTACATATTTTGGGCAGGGGGAAGGCATTTGTCAGGTATGTGCTAACAAGTAATGAAGATTTATACCTTAGATGGGAACGGGCTAGATTCCATCATTTTTCATTTTCTGACATTCTGGCATTTGGGAATTTCTAAACAGGTGAGTAATTTTTGCAAAGGGAGAATACTACTGCTAATCAGAATTGGACAAGATCCATCAAAACATATTTTGAACCCTGCATTGATTTTAACAAAGTTTAGGCTTTAGGAATATTAGAATTTGCAGGTGCTTGGTGACTTTGGAGAATGTGTCCATTTATCGGTGCAGTCACCCCTCAGACACACTTGGAAACGGTGTAAAATTGTGGCAATTTTAAAAATTATTACTCAGAAAGGTACATATTGAATAAGACTGCTGTTTGGTAGATTTAATAATGTATGTTTTATACCTTTAAATTTTTGTCATTCATTTCAGTGGCTAACTCAATGAAATATAAGTGATTGGGGACTGTGTCCCATTTTACATTGTCTTATGCATTAGTGCTATTGTTTAATCAAATGCAAGATGAAAGAATTAGAAAAATTCAGGCATAGTAGAGTCATAGCCAGATGAAAAATTAGATACCCAAAATCCATTAAAATATGCATAAACTCATTTTCACTTTTCCTAGAGCTGCATTATTTCTTCTTTCATTGTGTACCTGTATGGTATGATTTAGATATACTTGATCTGAAAGACAACCTAATCTCCTGCTTCAAGTTACTTGCTTGGTTCTAAAAATAGTTTTGAAAAAAATCAGTTACTTCCTGAATGGTGTTGGTTCTGCTGAAATCCTATCAAGGGCACCTGAAATCCCACCTAATTTCAACCAATGGTTCCGGATGTGTGTATCCTTTTACAGCCCTGCCTAAGCTTATAGGCAACCAAAGCATTAGTTGACATCTTCAATACTTTCACAAATTTTTGGAGGTATTTATATTGGAGACATAATTATGTATTCCATACTTATGTCNTCTGCACCCTCCTTTCAGGGGGTTGTAGAGAGCGAGAAGGTCTCCCCTCAGCCTCCTTTTCTCCAGGCTGAACACCTCCAGCTCTCTCAGCCTCTCCTCATAACAATTGTGCTCCAGACCCCTCACAAGCTTTGTTGCCCTTCTCTGGACCTGCTCCTTACTTGAGTAAGGCACAGCTAAACAGACACCCAGATCTACAAGGGAATTCTGAAAAAAACAGCCTGAATTCTGATCATTTAGCTTGTAGTGCTGTTCAGCTACAATCACTTGCTGCTTGTGGCACTTGTCAGATATATCTGAAAAATTTCCTTTTTAGATTTTCATTCTTGTCTTCTAAATTCTGGAAAGGCACCTTTGCATTTCTACTGAACTATAAAGAAACACCGTGCTGAAAGAAGTAGAGGCCATTTACCTCCAAAGGGTTAAGTACTGTCATACAGGAGGGTCTACTCCCAGCAAATAGCTCCATTATTTTTTTTAGTGGTGACCTAATACAACACAAATACGTATTACAATTAATAGTATCCAGGCTTCATTTTTTTCAGTTTTAATCCTTCCTAGAAAAGAGTCTAGGTCCTTCTTATTCTACTCTGTCCTCAGGGATTTTTGCATTTCTATCTAGACATGCGCAAAAAAAGGATAGTTTTAAGTGAGAGGCTTTTTTCCCTTTCACTCTTTTCAGTATTTTCTTAAGATACAAGGTTAGTTCCCCTGCAGCTGAAGCTGTCACAGAACCCAGCTCTCGAAATTTCTGGAAGAGTTCTCTGACACAAAGTGTTAAGCAAAAGGTAAGAAAAAATCCCTGCTACGTTTCCTTTAAAAGAGCCATCTTTAGGTATCCCTCTCAGAAGAAGCTGAGATAAATAAGGTCCTGAGCAGAAAGAATTGCCTGAGAAAGGCAGCCACCTGACTTAAATATAGTGAATCACACCACTGAGGTTTTTTTGAACTTAATATGGGTGTGATGGGGATTTTCAGAAATGCCACCCCTCCTTCATTGATGAAGTAGGGAATTTAAGCCCTGTTTTTTTTTCTGAGAACTGGATTTTTTCCTCACCTCTCCCACAGAGGCAGCCTCCTAGAATTTAGATCTATCAGTTTCAAGCAATCATTCTGGCCTCCAGCCCTTGTTTTAATTTTCTACGTTCTTTCTTCATTTCCTTTTGAAAGTAACTTGAGCTTGAACTTTGAGAACAATGATCCTGTCAAGTTTCATAGCCATAGGATAAAGCCTTTAGTGATAGCATAACAGTTCACTTCTTAATTTTCTTTAAAAAGCCAGAAAATATTTCAGTATTCTGCAAGGATTATACCAGACACTTTTCTGAAGTTAATATGTGACATCTCTGTTTTTCTTAAAACAAAGAACAGTAAGTGCAGCAATCTGTCTTTCATTTGAAAATCAAAACCAGTTCTTATCCAGGAGAAGAAAAAAGTAGCATTTTCTAAAACTTATCTGTATCTATGCTTAAAATACCTCAGAGATTAGAAGAAAACACTTAGCTTTTTGAAGAAATAACATATGCTATTTAAGTGCATTTTAATAGACAAAAGTACCATTCACTAGGTCAAATGTTGGTAAAAGCTTGATGAAATTTGAATCATTTTTCCCTTAGTAGTGAGCATTTCACTCAGCACTAATCTGTAGTGTGCAAAAGAAAATTGCTCCAACATTTCTGATTATCAGTTCTCTGAAGAACAGGAAAGAAAAAAAATGATGCATTTTGTGCCATTATTTTCTTCTGAGCATAAGAAAAAAATCATGGTTTTAGTAAAGGTGGAGCCTGGGCTTTCCTTCTCTGTTTTATATCCTCTGGTGCCTTTTTGCTATTATGCTTCATGTATAACTGTAAAGAAACATCCTATATTCAGGTACACCCACCCACACGGATGATATACATACACTGAACAATTTCACAGGGAATTTACTTTAGTTTTTTTCCTTTGCTTCTCTTCTTTAAATATTAATAAGTTCATCTTTTATAAATAGAGTATATCACTGCTCTCTAAGTATTGAAAAGGATTACATTTACTGTCTAAAGGTATAGATTTTCAAAATCAGTATGTCCCTTGAACCAGGTATAGATGGCCGTTTTCTTCAAAGGAGCCGGCTGCCCTTTTTCTTTGTTATGAACATATTCCTTTCAATAAATTGTACATTTGTCTTATTTTTTTGCTGTTTCAGCATTGACAACCCTAGGCAATGTCTTTCTTCTTTCAGTCAACTTAAAACTCAATGAGACCTATATTTATGGCTTGAGTTTTGGATCTTGAATCACACGCTCACATGCTTAGGGTGGGAGAAAGCTGTTTGACTTTTTAAAAAGACAAAAGGAATTTGTTGGGTTCATTAGGTTTTCAGCAGTCTCAGAAGATAGCATCATGTTTATCTGATTCTGTGCATGAAAAGCTTTCCAAAAGAAGGGAATATTACCTGAGCAGTGTTCTTCATAATCTTAAATCAAGAAATAATAGCACATTTCTTTACAAATGGCAGAACAGACAATTGAAAGGCACTGTCTGATTCTGCTGTGATGTTATCCCTCTTCAGGTCATTATCTTCAGCAAGAGCTTTGCTGTTTTATCAGCTGCAATTTAAAATACAGGTGTTTCTAATGTTCTTTCAAAGGCTTAGCTGATAATATCAGGTAAAGTGAATTTGGGGTTTAGTACAACTGATTCTTGTTACTCGAACAACCATTTTTTAAGAGATGCAAATCAAAACGAGAGCCAGAAATGATGTTCGCAATATACCAACTTTTTGCTTTAATAGTAACATAACTCCAGGCTAAAAGTGGTGCTTTTCTGTTCATACCATTGCACAGTTTCACTGATGGTACCATTAGGAACGTAAGAAAACATGACACTGACTGGAGAGGAAGAAAGATGCTAATTCAGGGAGCCACATTTTCTTTGAACGTGGAAAAAAACCAACAGTGTTGTGGCTTCTGTACAAAGCAGCTGGATGTGTGGCTAATATGTTTGGCACCACTTCATAGCCTTCATGGGAATATCTTGACCAGGCCAGCTGTCCTCTATTCATATTACCATCATTCAGCAGGGCAGCTCTTATTCTCTTCAGCTCCAAAA
>VXAK01000335.1:79495-95325 GCA_013399435.1 Arenaria interpres | reverse complement strand
CATCAGTGCTGAGTACAGGGGCACAATCACCTCCCTACTTGCGCTGGTCACACTATTTCTAATACAAGCCAGGATGCCATTGGCTTTCTTGGCCACCTGGGCACACTGCCGGCTAATATAAAATTAATGTTTATATGTATTAACACACATACAATTTAAGACAGCAGCATACCATCTCTCTTTCCTAGTCTTCAATATTAACACAAACCATGAAACTCCATCAACTCCTACATCAAAGACATGTTTCCTACTGATTTACTTAGTTTTTCCTTTAAAAGATTTAAGTGACAGAGCTTCTTGCTTCTGAACGTAGTCTCTCCACTTAATCGATAGTTTCAAAATATCACTTTCTATTTACTCCTCCCAACTTTGGTTTGCTCTAAGTATTCCACTTCTTGCATAAGTAGTGATGGACGATGACAATAAAGCATACAAGAATGACAGCATATACTAATGCAACTGCATCACGTTATTCTTTTATCTTAAAGGTCACTCTCAGCCATGTTAATACAGAGTAAGTGAAATCTTGCATGTAAAAACAGTACACAGATTTTCACCGTAGTTCACTACATCTATTGGTAGAAAAAAAAAATAATAAAAATCAGTGTTTCCTCACCCAAGCTGAGTTCAGGCTACTGCAGTAGCAATGGCAACATTCAAAGAATTAAACAACTTGAGAGGATTGCATTAGCTTTTAATGCAAAACTCACTTGAATCTTTTTCTAACTTAAGTATTAATAAAACTTTCCAGATCACTTGAGCTGGCCACAAGTTAGAAATTACTGTGCGTTTACATGGGTTGACTGATCTTTCCATTATATTTAAGTATTACTTTGCCACATTCTTAATTGTTATTTCCACCACAAAAAATAAATCGAAAGCAGCTCACATTTTACCACACGTATAATGAAACTGCGATCAGCTGGGTAACTTCTAAACTGAACAGCAATTTTCACTCCACTGCTCAGGCAAATCATGGTGGGCTGGAACACCCACGTCTGCACACAGGCTACAGCCGCAGGGAACGGCTCCGACTGCCTCCTCCAACACTCATTTTCCAAGGGTAATAAACAGAAACTTCACCTTCTCTTAACTTTCTTTTTTTTTGAACTAAGATGATATGACTGTTTTCTAAAATCTACCTGGACTCCAACACCTGCAAAAGACATTGTAAAATATTGCTCAAGGATGGTTTTTAACTTTCTGCAAATAAATTTGCATATAAGCCAGAAGATAATAACTTCCCATATGAGTACCTGAACCAAGGGAGTTTAAAGGGACAAAATCCAAAAGTGGTTAATATCCGATGTACAAAACATTGCCTGCAACTCGAGTCTAGATCTGTCAGCCACAAAATAGAATTCACTCCAACAATCTCTGTTCCTTAGGGCACAGAATGATTAACATTCCCATCAGACAATTTAGCCATCCGTTAACACATTTAATTTTGTAATTAAACATAAAAAGATGTCTAGGAAATTGTGAAAAGATACCCGAGTTACATTAGCTGATGTGCAGAAACTAGGAGTCCACACTCATTTACAACTTTCAAGATCTTAATCCATGACAAAGTATATCTGCCATTACTAATAAAATTAGTAAAAATGTAATTCACAAAATGTTTGCTTTCTAGTAACTTTTTTTGGCACTTCAAGGAACATTCATCATGCTTTCAAAAGCCACTTGAAATGATTGTTGTAATCCACCTGGTATATCAAAGACACTTGAAACTGTTAGTGTTGCTATTGTTGCACATTTGCACTTGGTCTGTATGACACCACACGGAGAATTCCTGTTTGTGTTGCAGTTTGCTTCACAAATTCCTTAGATAGGCATTATTTAAGTAATTAAACTAAGGCTTAATCTATAAACTGAAGACGAAGGTAAACTTTCCCTGGGGAACCACAAAGTGAGACCAAGGAGCAAGTGAACCCCTTACACCAGGCTGCCGAAATGAAGCTGGAATGTTACTCCTGTTGGCAGGAGAGAGAGAGTGCTTCAGCTGGAGGATGGCAGCCACCTTCTCGATGGGGAGGCCACCTGGTTTTCCCAATTACTCTACTTTTTTGCCTCCCAGAAGACTGACCATCCAGAAATGAGCAATACTAGGAAAAGAAGCTAAACAACTTCTCATGCTAAATAAAGCCAGAGGGTGTCCCAAATTGGTAATTATTAACAGCAGAGGGCACCAATTCTGGGCATCTGCTCCCAAACAGGAGGGAGGGGAAAAGAGGCCAGCGGCAGGATAATCCCACTGGACATTCACCCTCACGGGACAAGAGGAAGGGGCGCCTCCGCACCCTGTCTCTGCGCAAGGGGAACAGAGAGACCCCAAGCAGCAGCCTGGTCTACCTAGACATGGAGGTTGAGAGAAACTAAAACGGCTTCCTCACTTTTGCCCGACTGGCAGAACACGCTACACTCCAAAAAAACCCATTTCTCCAGATGACTTCAAATAAGCCTGTCTCAAAAAAGCAAATCGATTCAGAAGTTGAAAAAAATAACTGTAATCAAGCTTAGATAGCCTTAATTTCTACACTTTTGTAACTGAATATACAAAGGAGTCGAGAAAAACAATTCAACTACTGTCACTATTTTATTCGTAGCTCAAATTGCCATTACTGTTTGTTTCAGACAGTAATTTATCGGTGTTCATGGATAAGTAAGCTTTAAAAATCTGAGCAAAATTAAAAGCCTGTTTCAAAAGCTGCAGTTCCACATCAGTGTAAGCCAACAAAATTGCGGGTTCTGAGAGAAAAGGGCAAGGGTGGCACCAGGAAAGTCAGCAGTCACATCAGCTTAGACTACCATAAAGAGTTTCAGAAAGCCTACAAGAGGCAGTTTTGACATTAGCCTGTGCAAAGCCGCACAGGATCAGTGGAGTTTATAGCAGTTTTGCTACATAACCAGCGAGTTCTTTATACAGCACTTTGTACAGTCCGGACCTGTTCCTCACTTTGGTATCCAGTGATCATGCAAGACAGGTTTTGCTTTCAGCATCCTGGAAAAACGTCTTGTGGCAGTATAGCATATATACTGCATATACAGCAAGCTTTTCAGTACAGATGAACAAACTGTCTCTCTGCAGGATGCTCTACAGCCTTTAAATTTCTCACTTAAAACTACCAAGCAATAGTTTGCTAATTAAAACTTTTATAAACCAGACTTCTGAAAGAGCCGAGTCATAATTCCACTCATAAATTTCACAACGAGCAAGTACTGCAATACCACTTTTATGAACTGCATACTAGCTTACTAGCCTCAACATGCAGGTTTAATGTTCTAAGAGACGTTTAACTCATCAAGAACTTTACAAAGGTTAAGAGACATGGCAAACTCCATCCTTAAAACAAAGATTTAAAACCTTTTATTTTAGTTTGACACTTATTTTTTTATTCAGAAACTCTACTGAACTCTACTTATTTTAGTACTTAATTTAGAAATGCGGGTGGCATTGCATAATCATTAACCAACAGAAGGTTTTACAGGACATATCTGTAAAAAAAGAAATAAGAAAAAAACCCCAACAACCAAATGCCACCAACCACAATTCACACAAATAAGTCGGTACAAAACTCCGCAGCTACATGCCCTTAAAGCCCAAAAAAGTGGTAATTAAGAGTCTTCTACTGTAAGGGTTCTGGGCTGCCTGGCAGGTCGCTATAAAAATAAGTGTAGCAACAGAAACTAATACAAAGTTTCTGCATAGGAACTACAGGTTCCTCCAGGAAGACTTCACCTTACGTGCAGTGTCTCAGTTGCACTAGAACAGGTAAGTATTTGCATTAAGAAAAAGACAAGACATTGTATTTGACAGTGTGAAGACAGCATATGGGACTGCACCAACTGTCAGCAGCATAAATGGGGAAAATAAGTAAGGGAATCCTACTTCACGTACTTGAATTATCAGGCTAAGCATATACACTGTTGCCACATCCATTTTATTTTTGGGGTCATCTGCAGACTAGCATTGCATTTATTTTTGCCTTAAATAATTTCACTTTCAAAATTTAATTATCTCAGTAACGGATACTTTATGGTCTTTCTTGAAGAACACCATATTTAAATAAACAAACCAACCAGAATTCAGATAGTTGCGTGGCAATTACATTGCATGATAAGAAGTTTACTTCAAAAGCTGCACCTCCTAAGCTTCCTTTAGCAAAATACTAGTAGAAGTCCACTGGAATAATTTCTTTTAAATCTTTCGATACACCCATGTAGCTTTCTGTGCCTGTAAGAAGTGCCAGATATACTTTTATCAGACAAGAAGCCGTCTGTCCAAGTGGTTACTATTGTACTGGTACTAGGGAGGACTGCTTGTCAGTATCAGCATATTCTGCTTACTGCACCACAGCAAACAAACCCATTGGTTTGGAAGAAAATTAGGAAGTGTTCTTTCCTAGGAAAACAGACTGAGATCACTTGCTAAACTAGTCACCTGAATAGTCACTGGGTCACCCTCTGTGACCTAGCAGCCCCTAGTGCAGTAAATGGACAGTCTGGATGCTCACCATACCGGCTGCTTTTCTGCCACAAGTGCCTGTCAGTACCATATTCACTCCTGTATCCCTGCTGCTTGTTCACCAAGAAAGCAATTGTTTGACTTCTGAGCATTGAGTTTTTAGGGGACATGGAGTTTGTTTTTTTTGGTACAATATTACTGTGAACTGCTTTTGAAAAATTCTGGAACAGTTAAACTGGAAAAACTATGTCAAAACAAATCTTGACATACTGAGTGCAGACTTTCTCTCAATTTTATGCTTAGCAAGCAGTGGGTTTTAGCTCTTCCTTTTCAATGTAGCAGCAGAACAAAGTCGATTTTGCTAGGTAGTAATACTTGATGTGCATCAAATCACTGTTCATCCTCCTTCCTCGTTCAGGCTCTCCTGAGTGCAAGTGGCTATGTTTTCATTCAGACACATTGTGGAGCTGCTCAGACTGAGTGAAAGCTATCATAAAGCTACTGAGTTTGGTCAATTAAGAGTAGTAAGAATAGGCCTCCTCCTTTTATACCTCACTTCCCAAAGCGAGACATCTTTTTATGATGACAAGGTTCATCTCTACTCTTACTAAAGTGCGGTCTTAGTTTGTTTTTACCCTTTTATAGACACGCTGCCCTTTTAACTACAATTATATGCTTTGAACCTGGGATTAATCTTTTGTTGAAACCTAGGGTTTTCTTTCAAGATGAGCAATGACATGTTAACTTGACAGTGAGAGAGTTCTTTTGAAATCATTATGAAAAATGAGGCAGAAACTGCTTTGAGAAACTGATGAGAGAATTCTTCAGTACTTCTACGCAATTTTTCTTTTTCATTCCTTGCTTCCTATCTCACAGTGCACACAGGTAGAGCCTAATAAACCCTGTGCAAGTGACAGGCTCAATTTCTATATACTTTTCTTCCTGTTATATGCAAAGATAGTTTGGGGAAGATTCTTAACTGAGCATGCTGTTTGTTTCATAAAACATCTCTTGCTCTTGTGAGTACAGTAAACACCGGAATAAATGTCACAGTCCATTTGAACTTTCCTCTACTACTGTTTGAGAAGAGGATAAAACTGGTAGAATATACCTGTTGGGAAACAACTAATACATTTTACAGTAAAGCAGAAGACCCATAGCAAGTCGCGTAAGTTGACATCAAGTCTATACTGTGAAGAGCTCCACTGGATACTGGGCAGCTCCTTGAAAATGGAGTATTTTACTTTTGATAGACATTACGAGTGAGGATGTGTATTTGCTTTGTTTGGGTTGTATTTTAAACAGTAAGAAAAACCCCACAAAATCCAACCAACCAAAACATAGCCCACAAAGGAACTGGCAGTAGAAGGGATGCAGTGAGCCAAAGAAGCAGGAATTACTTGTGAACATTATTCATTTTGTGTGTACCCAGCAGTCTTGGAACATATGGTCACAAGGATCATGTCAACAACTTATTAGAATAATGTTGCCTGTCGTCCAAGACACAGACTTCCTAGGAAAGAGCAAGTATTTCATCAGAGCAGTATTTGATCCCTTCATTTAAAAAAAAAAAAAAAAGTGGATTATAACATTACTTTTTTCTTCCCTAATAAGAAACAAAGAGATACTAAAACTTGGGGAAAAAAAACAATGCTGCTGCCATAGCAAGGAACTTTGGCTTTTCCTTAACGAAAAGAAACTCTGGATGGAGTAACTTCAGCAGGCACGGACTCAATAGCCGAAGCACATGGGGTTAAACTGGATTTATGGCTGCTGTGATACATACAAGGGCTTTCTGTTCCTTTTCCTATTCTTTGCTGTTTATAATAGCTTCCTGAAAAGATTATTTGTCCTTCAGGGAAGTAGGAAATGAAGCAGCATGTGAACAAAGAGGAATTATATTGTACATAATAATGAGGAAGCCAATGGTATCATTGGACTTTAGTACAGGTGAGACTCCCTGTTAAGAAGTAACAGGAATTCAAGATGATCACAGATGCTTAGAATGGGTTAAGGAGAATCTGTTATCGTCTGCTGAAGGGAAAGAAGTAAAAAAGATGGATTTACCATGATATTGAAGTGTAGTATGTGCTTAGGTTACCCATGAATACCCATATGACTTTTATAAATTATATAAAGGTTTTCCCATAAATTCATGGAACAATTGGGTTTAAATAGAAAATGTTAACTGATGGGATTACTGCTTATCTTTTAAGTCATTCAGGAATTAGTATGAATCACAGAATACTGTAAACTAACCTTAACTAATTTAGGAAGCCTGTCTTATCCACCGTGGCTTTGTCTGAAGTTCAAATGTGGATGCATATTTGTACAATTTGAAAATGGAAATTGTATATCTGGTTTACAGATGGAAACTTTATCAAAGCCTACTGCTGTATGCTTTACCTTTCTAGTTTGGGAACGCTTCCACCAAGGTGTGAATGAACTGGAGAATGAAAATCAAACTGCACCGCTGCAAGATGGTAGAATAGTAGGGAATGGAGAATTGTAAAGGTTAGAGAGACTGCAACAGACATTGCCTACTATATTTCTAGCTCAGCCAAGAAATTGTGTGCTGAATCAAAAGAAGTCTCCTCACCTCAGTTTTTCCTCACCTGTTAATGAGAACAAAACAGTGGAGATCCGCTTGCCATAGAGGAGTGGAAAGGAAAAACTGAAGCAGTTGTAGTAAAGTGGATTGCCTGGGAACAGCAGTTCTTGCTGCCCCATGATATAATAAGACCAAAAAAAAAACAAAAACAGACAAATCTGGTTTTACAGGAAATAAGACTGGCAGCAGTACCAGACACAAAGCACCAAAGTCAGGACAAAAATCAGTTATTAGGTGCTTCGGTGTCGAGGCTTTGGTTGCAACTTAAGTCTCAAGTCTGGTTATGAGCTGCCTTCTACTAATCTGTCATATTGATTAGTTCACTCAGTCTGTAAGTGGTTAAGGCTTTTATAAGCAAGGACTTGCAATTATTATTAAAACAGTTCTTATTGTAAGTTTTTCTTCAGTGTATTCAAAATTAGATAGAAATGCTACCGTATTGCTTACAAAGAGGGACAGACTCAGACTGAAATATCTCAGCTAACTTCAACTTGCGTGGTAACTTTTTAAATTGGCCACCTGACATTGATTTACCCTTTGCATTTCAGATTATGTATTTAAACCTTTTTCTTTTCTTTTTTTTTTTTTTTTTTTTAAGGTACCCTCTAAATGTGGCTGGCACAAAAATTAATATATATATAGCATTAGTGTATATGCTTAGCCTGATATTCTGTTGTCCTTCTTTATGCACATACTTACCCTGTTTTAATGCAACTAGAACAGTACATGTAACCATCTCTACTATTAATAGCTGTCAAGTTCTCATCTACTTACGCACTCATACAATTTCAAGTGTAAACATTCAGTAGAGTTTCATTATGAAGCCACAGTATTTTAGAAATAATTTCTATGTTATAGGTATATAAACAATTCACAGTAGGAGACTATGAAGAACCCAAATATGACAGGAAAGCAGGATACTCTATACTGTACAAAACTAACTACTTCTATCTGTTGTTAGGAGTCTAGAATCTAACTAATCTCGTGTCAGCTTAGTATTTGTTATTTACAAGCTACACTCATTAAAAAAAATAAAAAACAAACAAACCAACCACAAGCATCTTTAAAGGTTTATTTCTAACAACCACCATTATTATTCTTTCTTACTATGGTAAGAGCTAGACTGCAAAACTAACATTTTTCCTGACCAAAGTACTTATTTAGTATTGGTCAACCATCCCTGTGAGACCAACAGAAATTTATACAGAGCCACTTCTAAACACATAACTAACTGTGACAAAAAGGTATCATCAAGAACATTTAAAGTCCGTGGTTATTTCCTCTCACCCTCATGCCTAAACATGCATTATGATGCATTTTTGTTCATGTGATCCCATACAGAACTAAATTACTAACATTCGAGTAGCTAATCCCTGAGCTAAGAAACGGGAGAGAATGGGCCTGTGTACCTTCAAGCCAACCTGCATCCATCAGTACCTTTACTGCAGTCTCCTTGGCCTCCATAACCTAGCATTACAGTTGCTGCTTTACTGGCTGTACATCTACAGCCCCACAGCTCCAAGTGCTGGGATTATACAGAACTATTACTCAATGCCTCAAACTTAACTCTATTTAGAAATTTGTTCTGAACTGCTCTGAAAGTTCCACATTCCTCAACTAAGTTCTCCTGTATTTATTCTCACATAAGAGGGTAAACGAAATACATTAATTTGGGTTTATTACAAAGAGAAAACATCATAATACTCTCCTAATTGTAGAGGAAATAAGAGTATGTTTGTTTAAAAACAGTAAACACACAGAGACCCACAAAAATCACTGGGGAATAGAAGGCACGATTCTTTCAAATTATAGGTTTTTTTTAATCAGCTGGTGACATTCAGACTTATATTCTACACTTTCAAAACACATTTAAACACTCTTAACTGTTGTGAAGTATCAATTGAAAATATTTTTTGGTAATAAAAACATTTTCCATCTTCAATGCCCTCTATATCTGATAACACTAGGCAAAGGACACTTACAAGCAGCAAATATGCATCACACTTTCAGCATACTTAATACTTTCTCCACTACCATCTTGTCTCCAATGATTTACTCTGAGGATCACTAAAAGGACCAAGACAGGAACTTTACAATTAAGCCACCCGAGATATGCATCACCTGAAACTTCCTCTTCTCCCACTCTCTCCCAAAACTGTCTGAAATTAATACAAAACTACAGTTTCCTGTTTAAACAGAAAAAGCCCATATCTACTAGAAACTCTTAAGAAAATTTTTGTTTTATATAACAGAGGTGTGGTGGCATTACAGTATGCACTACACCTTGAGACCAAATATTAACACACCCAGGCGGATCGAGTACCTCCAGTAGTTGTATCAAACCATACAACATTTTCATGTGTGGGCTTGTTCCAGAATTGAACTTCTAAGTTATTTCTCAGTTTCTATAAACCAGATGAGTTTATGATTTATATCATGATCTAGGTTACAGTATCATTTAAATGCCACAGCAGATCATTGTAAGGTCTGCCCTCGTGCATATAATGTGCTGCTTTCACAGCATGTCCAACTAAACAGTTATCACAAGAAGATGGCTGAAAAACACACACAATCGCAATTTGATAATACTCATGGATGAACTTCAGAAAAATAAGGAATTCCACTGTGCCATAACACCAAACTTATTAGTTCTAGTGAATAATCAAAGAATCAAGACTAATAAAGGAGGGGCTTTGGTTCTGTTTCATGACATTCATTGTCCCGCTGCCACACAAAACCTGGAGCCAGCAGAGCACTAAGGTGGGTATGGAGACTGCTTAAGCCCACACCGCTGCCCCCCAAAAAACCTTATTATTTCAATGTCACCCCTTTCTCATATACAATTAATCAATACTTAACAAGTAGAATATATTAGCTTTCCAGACTGTATGAATTATGTACCTTAGAAACTGGAATCTTTGACTAAGCGAGAAGAAAGAGCTGTAAAAGCTTTGGGACAACATTAGTACTAGCTACTTTTGTCGAGCAAGATGCAGCTTAGTTAGCTATTAGGAAGTTACACTTGAAAGCAGTAAATCTGCAGGTGCCCACTCAGCCAATACTGCCTAAAAAAGCTACTTGATTCACAAGACCTTGAGATCAGTTTGATACAAAAAATAACACGCAAGTTTAAGACAAGCTAGCTATGTCTACCTGTTACTTTATAAATTGCTGCAAAAATACTAAAGAAAGACTTTAAACTGTTAATCTTCTCTTAAAGTATCTGCTCTACTACCATAGCCCTTTATAAGAAAAAACTTGTTTCCTCTAAAATAAAGTTACTGAATTATTAAAAAAAAATATATACTGTACTTAAAGAATGGCCACAAGATAAAAGTTGTAAGGAACTGCATTAAAACATTCATTTTAGTAACTTCCTAATTTCTTGTGGTTAAGGTTGAACAAGTAAACTGATGAATAATCAACTGAAATTAGTTGCTTCAGCAACAACTACCATCTCTTGTTCTACTTTACCTCTAAATTTGCACAGGGTGACAAGAATTAGAAGAAGGTTGTTAGCCATTACTGTTTGTCTCTAAAGAACTGCAACAGATGCAGAAAAGACGAAGTCATCTTGTGACCCAGGCCAAAGTTTTTAAGCCTATCTTTTCCTTCTACAGCTATCACAGTATCGTTAGAACACTTTACAGGCTATCTGTAATAGAAAACAAAAGTTCATCCTCAATAACTTTGATATTCCACATTGTAGTGCTTAAAATCTCAGAAAACATCACTTGTACTTGATATGCACACTGTCAGTTCTCACTGTATTTGTCTTCCACGTTGCTTAGGTGGAATCTGCTTTGTTTGCAAAGCTTCCTGTACTGTACAGAATAGCTCTACAGTTTTGTCTTACAAGTAGTAGTCCAGGAAGTTTAATTACCACAAGCAGATAGGCTTATCACGGTATCTATCACCTCATTTAAACAGTGTCAATATCAATTCACATTAAAAGCTAAAGCATTTACTTAAACATCAGCAGCAAGCATGCACTACTCTACTATATTAGAAATAATGCCCAATCGGTACGCTTTTCAGCAACAGAACCAAAATTTCCCAAGACATTAATTTTACTTTTCAGTAACATTTGTACCCTAATTAACTCCACTTGCTGGAATATCTTGACTTTGATCTAATAAGACCCAGAATCTTCTAAAACACAAGCATTTCGCTTCACTTTTTCCTCAAGCATACACTTGAAGCAAGAATCCTCTGCAGGCATGCACTGATTTTACTCAGACACTATGATCTCAAATGTAATGCATTTTATTCATTTGCCAAAAATTTCTGCTCAACCTGACTCATAGTTCACGTATGCAGCACACAAACATCTCAACAATTCATGTGTAAAAAGCACATAATCTCTCCACAGTAAAGTGACATCAAACAACCTTAGGAGTCAAAGGTGATGGCGGGGTGTAGGTCCTGTAGCACACAGCTTATCTGACAGTGACTGACTTCATAAATTAAAGCCCTTGTTAACTCCTGCACTGATATGGGTGGAGCAACGTAGCTGGGAAACCTCTCCTCCCAAGCACACTCAGTTCACTTCTGTTTTAAATTGATAAAAGCTTTTACTTCACTGTTTGACGCTAGTTTATGGCACATTAGTCAGAACGTTGAGTTCATAACTTTTGATTCATCTCAAAGCTCACGGGGTTTACAAGACTTCAGTATTAAGCATAAACAATTTCTGCTTTTAAAACAAGGTATGAGTTGCTCCATGTTGGATGAATCACCAAATCCACTTGCTTTCCAATTAAATAAGCTCTCTCTTACCCCTAACAATTTGGTTTTCATCTTACACAAGATCCTTCTCGTAATCTGCTTTTAAAGACAGCATCATGCTCAGAAGACAGCCTCTTTCAGAAATACAGTTTGTAGCTGAGTACCTATCACTGAACAACTACCACACAGACCTAGAGTGAACTTGAGGGTAACAGAGAATGCTTTTAGCGTGGCACGAGCCACTACATGCACAGAAATACGTTAATTATGCCAATACTAAACCAACACGATGTATTATTAACTTCAGTTAAAAAAACCACAAAAAATATTGGGCATATTAACTTCTAGTTAGCCAGTGTTCTAACAGTTGGGAAGCGCCACAAATCCTGCTATAACACCTCTTTTCAAGTACTGATTCATATAATCACAGATGTTGGGAACGATCTCATTCCTTGCTCAGTTTAGCCTAGACTCTTACCCAAAAAGCAGGGTCAACATGAAATTCAAATCAGCCTGCTAAAGGCTTTGTCCAGTTTTGCAGATCTTGGAAACATCCAAGGACAGTGATTCCAGTGCCTCTGGTCAACCAACGCTTAATCATTTTTTTTTCCCCCTTATACTGAGGATTTCTCTCCAGTGACCTCTTCTGCTCCTTTTTACGACCTCAGTCTCACATTCTTCTCCCACGAACTTCTGTAAAAAGTTGGCTTCAACTTCCCAGCTAACAAGGTGAACAACTTGATAAGACTCTGGGTTCAGCTAAGCTACAGTATCTATGCCAAATCAGACACGACACATTTCAACACTTACTGATTTCCTAGGTACCCAACAGAATTATATACTTCGCGTATGGTAGTGAAGTGCTAAAAAGAGTAAACAATATCTAAGTTAAGGATTAACAAACATCGGAATCCCAGCAATCTCCCTGACAACATTGATTTAGTCTGTTTCCCCTAGCATAACAAGCATACTTTTAAACAAGCAAAATAAGCTCATTGCCAAACCCAGTTAAGACTGTAACTACTCATTGCCATCTGATGCCAGCCTATTCTCAGGACTGGCGTGAATTCAGGTGATTGTTTGCCAAAACAGTTTAATTTTTTCTGCCCATTTCATTGCAAACAAAAATAATGACAAAACCACCAGGCACTCATTTCCACCTTTAGTCCTTGTACCAGCAAGAAATGAGGAAAAAAAAAAAAAAAAAGATTAAATCAGAGCTCTTTCAGCAACTGTGATGTGTCACAGTGCTCATAAGACAGACATTACATTTTACAAAAATATTCTAGTTTACACACTCCTAGTATAAAAACTGGAACTAAATTCTCATTGTGCAGTCCTGTCAGGTACAAATAATTATATGAAACTCAAATGACTCTCAAAATGACCTAAAGCAGAAAAGACACAGAATTAGTAGTTCTAATATCTGCAATTATTTTTGTGTGTACATACACATCAATTATCTTACAGAAAAATACTTTACACCACCATTTTCTTTTCTAGCACAGATCCTCCCTTGTTAGCTTTGTCTTACTTCCTACCAATCAGGAATAAATGCATTCGATCAGGCTTCAGTCCTTAGGGGGGAAAAAACAAAACCAAACCAAAACCAAACCACCAAAACACGAAAAAACAACCAAACCACTAGGCATCTGCAGGCCAAGCACCATTGCTCAACTTTTACTTTCAGACAGAGAGCATGGGGAAACAAAGAACTTCTAACCTTCTTGTTCTAGAGTCTCCCTTCCCTGAAAATAATGACTTCACCTTTCCCAGCTCACTGTCATCTACAGCCATTTTTAGTCTATCGTATAAAAATCATTCCCCTAGACTTCTTCCCAATGACTTGCCTAATTTCAGCTGCTATGCTAGAAACTAAAAATAAATCCTCTGTTATATGTAGTTGCACACCCTCTCCCACCAAGCCCTTGTTCAGCACTCCACTTGACGTGTGAAATAAGTTCTGGAAAAGACATGCTCCTCTCAGCACATTGAGTTCCTTGAATTATACGCAACAAAGTGACAGCGTGCAGGTTGATTCATCTCTATAACTCTACTGACACTTGAGAAGTTATGAAGTCGAACCAAGAAAATCTGCACATCAAACTCTGAGAAGCTACATATACAAACTCAGTGACAACTTAACACTTGCACAAATAATGTGGTTTCTCTTACAGAAGTCCCAAATATACTGTCACCTCATTTGCACAGTGAGGAGAACAGGAATGAGGTGCAAGAAAGGTTGCTCTCTATTGATATTGCTAACCTCAGCAGAATCAACTCCTCATTCAAAATTACAGCCAACAAAATTTAGTAAGATTATTCTCCAATATAGTGGATGAAGCCTTTCCCCGGTTACAGTCTTGCCCTTTCCTTGCAAACCCAGAGCAGTAATTGATAAATCTGGCTGTCCACTCACACTGCCTCAAGTTAAAGCACACCTGAATCCCATCCCTTTCCTTCCTCAGAGGTAAATCCCTCTTCATGTCAGTTTTATACATCATTTGTTTCCATCATGCCCAGAAAAAAAAAAAAAAAAAAAAGAAAAAAAATTTACTTTCCCATTCAACCCATTCACTCCATTATATCATCAGAGGCTAATACCTTTATCTCAGGGCAAAACTATTGCTGCTGCACAGTAACCATCTCCCCAAGACACGAAAGCATATGACAGCAAATATTAACATAATGTACTTTTTCCACTAAATGTAACAATAAAAGTCTACTCTAGTGATTCTATAATAACTGAAAAGAACATGCAACAGAAATAGTTGTCCTGGTCAATCCAATTTTGAGCTTATTTCACTCTGATTTTTTAAATGGCACATTTCTTTCAAAGTGTTCTCCTCTGCTAAAGCAATATTCAAATTTGGGTCCGCAGCTTCCACTAGAACAACTTTCCTGTGTGATTTTTAAAGCGCTTCCCTGCAGGCATCTTCAAGCAGCCTTCCTAGCTACTTCGGCTAAGACATAGTAAAGGCAGTATAAACATAAACAAACATCTTGTTTATGTGAAGAAGTATATTTATCCTGTGCAAGGAAGTATGAATTTGTTTCCAGTAACACCATAAAACAAAGTAACACATCATATTCGGTCTCATTTTGCTAAGATACCCATAGTTACTTTTAATACAAAGGCTTCTCAAGTTACTCAGCATTCTAGCCTTCTATCATCCTTTTAAATAATTGTTACTTTCACTAACTTTTTAAAGCCTCATCTGTTACAAATTTAACATCTTGGCCACATGCATTCTAACTTAGTTGTCAGTGACAAAAAAAAAACCCTAGTTCTCTGGCTGATCAGCCCCAGGCTCTGCTGCACTATATTCGATGAACGGAGCACAAGGTGAGAGCACTGACATACTGACTTGATTTTACCGCTATCTGTGAAAAACTTTGCGTAGATTAAATAAAGTTTGTAACTGGTATTGTAGTCAATAAAAAAACTCAGGGGAGTTTTAAGTGTCCACTGTACTGCTGCTCTTCAAAATCCATCAGAGAACTGAGCTAAAATTAGTTGATTCAAAGTCAAAATAAGTTTAAGTAAGAAAAGTAAACAATTAAAAGTAAACACTCGCATATTAACTGGTTTTGCTGCTACTACATGTATGAAGTGAGACATAAAGTAGTGCCGCTGGCTTTGAAACATGCCTATGTTTCAAGTAGAAATACGTTCTCTTAAATCAAAAAGCACAGGCATAATGAAGAAACTCTAAATAACGAATAAACCCTCCCAAAGAGCCTGACAGATCTCTCCAAAAAGACGGGGAAATCTCCACATCTTTAAATCGCTTTGGCATTAATTCAGAAGTAGGGAGGCACGTCGCTCGCACCATCACTACCAACAGTCGGAATGCTTCAACGCAGGGGCGGGAAAACCAACCCCACCCCGTGATGTCTCCCTCAGAAGGTGAGGAGAGACAACAGGTCCCGCTGACAGAGCCCCGCCGCCGCCGCCCGGGGAACCCCCGGCTCCTCTCAGCCGCCGCCCCCGGTGCGTTACCACAGCGCGGCCCGCCGCGCGCC
>VXAK01000335.1:65742-79285 GCA_013399435.1 Arenaria interpres | reverse complement strand
CTCGCCGCCGCCAGCTCTCGGAGCCCCCTGACCCTCCATCCTCCCACCGGCTCCGCGCCCCAACAGAAATCCTCTCTCTCACCGGGTCTGTACCCTCAAGGCCCCATAGGGCCAACACGCACCACCGGGCGTCTCCCCGTCCCCTCCCCGCAGCAGTTCCTGGTCCTGCTACCCCGCCGCCTCCTCCCAATCCACCGCCTCAGAGACGCCGGAGGCCTCCGCGCACGCGCGGCGCCCGGCCGGCGTTACTGCGCATGTGCCAGGGCCGTGCGCATGCGCTGAGGGGGCCGGCAGCCGCCCGCCGCTCGGAGGGCGGGAGCGGAGGCGGGCTGGCGGTGCCCGGCCAGGAAATGGCGGAATTGAGGGGTTTCGAACAGAAACGCCCACTGGAAAAGGTGAAGCGTGAACTAGAACTGATCGGCCCCGGTTTTGGCGGCACGGAGCTGGCGTGTGGGTGGATTTGTCCGGAGGGCTGCCGGCTGAGCCGTGCCTCAGGTTGCTGTGAGGAAGGAAAGGCCGAGAGCCGTGCGCGGCCGCCTCCTGTCAGGCGGAGTTGGCTGGTCTGTGGGTGGGCAGAGAGCTGAGGCGGCCGGAGCCGGCTGTGGTAGTACTTTCGGGCTTTGGAGAAAGCAGGGCGGCCGGTGATGGCTGTGGCAGGAGGTGTTTTGGAGAAAAGCCCTGTTGGTGTTTTGGAGAAGAGCCCATCTGATCGGCCTCACCCAGCAGCGCTGGGCCGCCTGTGCGGGGTCCCAGACACTTCACACACGGAGAGTTTCCTCATGAGGTGCTTCTGACTCAACTATGTTTCCTTGTGTTTTATTTTGGAAACACAAGAGACACAAAGGATTGCTATGGTGTTTTAACCAAAACTGAGCTATTGTTGCCACAAATAAAAGACTTAAATTTCTTTTCCTTCTAATTTGACAACTTCAGTCCCCAATATCTGAGTCATCTGCACATGCTCATGGTTCACAACAGTGAAAGAAATGGCTTAAACCGTTTCTGTTTTCCAGATTCCCTTTGGTTGAGCTTCACTGTGTAACCTGAAGATCTCTTGGCACGGATATACCAGTGTGGAAAGTGGAAACAAGGATCACTTAACTGATTTATTAGAGGGCTCATGTTGACAGATGTCTTCATATTAATATAATCATTATTTTAAATAGAGGAAAACACGTTTTGTGTTGGTATAGTGGAATCTATGCTTATTAAGTTATACTGAGAGAACACTTACGGAAGCAATCATGATCTGTTGTTTTGGTGGGACAAGGGCAATCCACAAATCTTTGGAGTTCAAATTTCCGTACAAAAATATTACTTTATTGCCTGCTAGAAAAGTGCCCAGCTCAGGACTGCTTCCACAGTGGGCTCATTCTTTTTCAAAAGGCAAGTGAGACCACTACAATGAATTTTCCCCATCTTTGTCCAATATACACATGGTTAAAGCATGCCTGAGATTCATATTGCTGTCTGCATTTCTTACTTACCTGAGTACTGGATGAAGTAGGGAGTGGTATTTTTTTAAAATCCAGTGAAAACCTGTTGGTAAAATATGTAAATACCAGCTTTCAATTAAAGTGACAGCTATAACAATTGCAGGGGTCTTAATATTGGAGTAGAACCTTTGCAGCAGAAGTTAGTAGGTTATAAAATAGGCCAGCTCTGTCAAGCTGCTCAGTTCTAAACTTTCCTTTGGGATACAGCTCTTCTTTTTAGTAAAAGTTATCCTTTTATTTAATTTTGCTGATTTTATCAGTAAGTATTTGGGCATAGTTTATGCTATCTTAACCACACATAACTGTGGAATTATGAAATTATTTTAATCATTTGATTGCAGTGACAGGCAATGCAATGTTATTTCCAATCACACCAGTTTAGAATTTACAGTGCTTCATTCTACAGCAACAGTTCAAAAACAATTTGCTAGTTTCAGTTAAAAAGAAGTGCTCAGATCTGTTTTTTTTCTTCTCCTTAGCCCAAAGTGCTGTTCTGGTTTTCTGCGCTGTCTTTATTTGTATTAAGCAGCACCCGTAACTGAAGCAGAAAGGTCAGTCATTCCAGAGTTGAAGAAAACAGAATAATTTCCAACTGCCTGACATCTCTGTATGCAAATTTAAGAGTTTTTAATTCAAACGCTGTAGCACTATATTTGTTAAGTGTAACTCTTAACTGCTTAAGACCAGAACACTACAAAAATACTTTGCAGTATGACTGAAAACAAATGCACATGGCAGAACTCAAGAAAATTGAGTGAGTGTATGTTCAGGCATTGGGTTAGTTCAGTTTTTGATGGAGTAAAACTCATATCACATTCATAATTTGAAGTAAACCAGGGAGAAAAGCACTCAAGTCAGGTTTGGGGACTATGCACATTGCAGTGAAAAGAGAACACAGAACATTTGATGTTTTCACTGTCAATATGCAATAATAACTGTAGCCTTGTCTAATTGATGGAGAAAAAATGTGCAACCATCAGGCTATAGTTGCGTCATGTGATGGAAGAGCTAACCCACAAGTACTCTTACTTCCTCTTTTCTTTCTGCTGTTTGCCTGCTCTCCTGGGAAAAATGGCTGCTTGGTTAGCATAGTTGCCACTTTTTTTTTTTAACTCTGACTTACAAATATTTTGCAAGTCTCCACATAGAGTGCTCGGCTGTGACTTAAAATCATTCGAGTTGTACAAAACACTGCTGCAGCATTTTCTGGAGACCCGCTTTTGAATAAATTACTATAAATCAAGCATTATTAGATCTACTTCAGTCTCTCAGCAGAAGTTAGACCCTACCTTTTTCTTTTTGAAAATGTTTTTAGTCATACTCCAGCATTTTGGTATTCTTTTTTTTTTCCCCGGTTTCTAAGGCTGAAAAACAAATATTCCATGTATGAACCTGTGAGCATGTAAACTCCGCAGGCAATTCTAAGCAAAAGGAGTGAGGTTAAATAATGCAACGATCCCAATTAGGAAAATTTAAATACAAAAGCCCCTCCAAACCAGAACAAAAAGAAGCCCAGAAAACCACAATTCTGCTTAAGGCAACCAGACAAACCTCAGATCATTTTGGCAGTCGGTTTGCAATGCAGTATTTTGGCCCAGCTCCGAGAGCAACATAGTGTGGCCTGAGGGTGGAAACTAGTAGTTGTACAAACTGTTCTTTACTTGGCTTAATCTCTGAAGAAAGTGTATTTTAAAACTGTGCGTTTTACAAAAATCATTTCACAACTTAAAAAACATGTAACTATGAAAGGCCACTGCTATGTAGATGCACATTTCTCCTTGTGGTTTTGCCTGTAATCTCAGTCACATTCAGTCACGTAACCACAGGTAACAGTGCCAGAAAACTGCAAATGTGCATCTTTAAAAAAAAAAGGATGCACAATTATCTTACAACAAAATGATCATAGGTTGATAGGCATGAGGTATTTTGAGCCTTTTCAAAACATATATTTTATATCCGAATTTGGATGAAATAGGCCTTTGAAGACGACTGGCTGACCCAACAATATAAGAACTTGTTGCTCAAGCACCCTTCTCTAAACATATAAAAATACAATCGTGCAAGATTCCAGAAGACACACACTCCAAGTATATCTGAAAAAGAAAAGGGTTCTCTGTTTATGAGATTTTAGAAATGCAGTGATGGAATTTCAATTTGCCAGAGAAGGCATAGGCTTCTGCTTAATAGCAGCAGTTCTAACACAGTTGTAGTTGTCTGGTCACCAAACCAGATATTCAGGTTCCAGTCCCTGAGAAATGTCCTATTCTCCAGGTTTCTAGTATTGAAGATGACAGTTAAGACAGTTGCAGTCTTTGTCCTAACTGCACTGGTAGGAAAAAAAAAATAGGAGTTGTTCTGTGTACTACCAGGAGAGAAAAAGAGAAAACATGCAGTATTTAACTTAACCACAAACAGGAAATAGGCTGCTAAGTCACCCAGTAGTACATTCCCCTGCTTTTCATCCAAAAATTCTATATCATTAGCACAACCACTCTACCACAGAAAACATACCACAATCTTTCCGCTACTCCTGTTGAGCTGTAAACTTTCTTCCAATTGTCTCGTGTCTCCTCCTGATCAGTATCATCACTGCAGTCGGTTTTAACTCTCCTGCCGCTCCCTCCTTTTTCAAGTTTTAGTTGGAATCTGTTCACGTTTGGGAATTTAAAAAAATGCCAAAATATATCTTCAGAAGGAAATCAATCTAAGATTGTTTACAGTGGGTAAGAATAGGGTAAATAATAGAAAATCACGGAGTATATAGCTTATCTTAATAGGTAGGAAAATAGGATTAGAAGTATTAACTACTAAGCAGTGGAAATCAATGAAGAGCGTTATTTGCATATGAATAGATATTCCCTATTGACAAAATAACCTCACTTGCTAAAAAATACTCTGTTTAATAAATATGATTTATTTACAAACCTAAATCCAGAGAAAATCCAGTCACTGATAAGATAATTCCAATAAATACTTGTTTGCTAAAGCTTTATTTAATCTAAAACAATCATTTCCTGGCTTGTTTAAGGCAACAATTGTACATTCTATAGTGTTTGTGTAAATTAAGTCACAAGAAGTTACTATCATATTTATACAAATTTTGTTAAATTTGAAGGGTCATTAGAATATCCTATATTAACCATTAAAACAAAGTGACATTTCATGTAACAGTCATGAACAGTATCAGAAGTATTAATTAAAAGAAAAGCTAATAATGAACATTTCTATAAATGGATAAGCATTACAACTGTAGCAAGGTTAGTTTTCTATGGCTACAGCTACATTTTGTTTTTCACCAGCTGTGAGATGGCTACACAACAGTTCGCATATTAGGCTATAAACTTTTCAATTTTAAGTAAAGTTACACATTTTGCCTGTGTATACATACATTTTGCCTATATAAATAAGTATACAGTTATTTATAGGAAGAGGAAGCTGTCGGCTTCCCACCTATTGTTTAAAAAAGTTCTTATGTTGCATATGTTAGCAAGGTAATTACCTCTGGTCACAGCAGACCTATAGTTCAACTTGGCTTCCTATGTCTAATTTAAAACCTAAAGCACTGGAGCTAGATGAAGTATGTAATTATTAAAGTACGTTAAAAGTACAGAATCTACTTGTGTAAAGGCACTTAATTAAAGTGATGTTCCTGGTTTCAGCTGGGAAAGAGTTCATTTTCCTTCTAGTGATTGCTGTGAAAGGAATGTCAATAATATGTAATGTTTTTAATTGTTGCTACGTGATGTTTACACTATTCAAGGACTTTTTTCAGCTTCCCATAGAGAAAAAGGACGGAATGGGCAATGAAATATTCCATTCCATAGATATCACAGTCAACATATAAATCAAGGTTAGCCAGAGGACAGAAGTCAGCCATTACTGCTCCCAACAGTGCCAATTCACTGGGTGGCGAGAGTGCCCCATGTCATTATTAGTGATATTATTACTGTTATTTTTCCAAAAGGAAAAACTTTGTTTCTATTAAACTGCCTTTATCTCAGTCCATGAGGGGTTTTTTTTTTTTTGTTTCCTTTCCCCTCCTTTTTTTTTTCCCCTCTTCCCCACACCCTTGCCAGGGGCTGGAGAACAGGGGTGAGCAAGGTGAACATGGTTCTTGTCGCTGGCTGGGTTTAAACCATGACAGTGACTTATATAAATCCAGAAATAAAGTGAATAATGGTTTTAATCTGAACAAATCTTTAGTGATTTCAATTTACTCCAGGCCAGGCTCGCCTAATACTTAGAAATCAAACCATCAATATGCTTTTTAGGTTTATATTTTCCAGTGTGTTACTTTTTTGTTACAAGCATTTTCCCTTATTGAAGCAATTAACTAATTTAGATGAATTCTGTTTTCACCGTTTTCTAGTTTTTGACCACTTAGCCTATAATTCTAAATCACAACTAGGTTTATCTTCTCCAAATGACTTTTTACTTTCAGGTTTTAGCAGAACATTAAGTAAACATTCACGACTCGTTCATGTTTTCTAGAAACAACACGTATGAAAAAATTGCACAGGATGACTTCAGAGGATGATGCAAAAAAATAAGCAGGAAGAATCCCTTTGCTTGATTTTGGGCTTTTCCTACAGGAAAAACCAGAGCAAACAGATGCCATACAAAGTAGTCAATATACATGGTAATTCCTTAATAATTTATTCCCTTTTTTCCCCTTTGCTTTTAAAATACCGATCTGTAGTCTTACCTAGTACAAGATGTGGTTATTAGCACAACTCTTGTTTAAACTTTGCATATAGTGGTAATTTCTCAACGTTGCTGGCAAGTAAAATGCCCATTGCCTTTTTTTTTTTCCTTTTTCTTTTCCCATAGAATAATCCCAGTAGTATCATATAGAACTTCTTGGGTTAGTACTTCTATTTTTTCACATCATTTTATGTGCTGGGACACAACTGGTCTATGACAGTTATGTCTCATATTATAATACTGAGTTTCCTTTCTGGCCTGAAAGAACTGGAAGTGATCTATATATAGAGAAAAAATGTGATATTGCCCCTAAATACTATGTCTCAGTTTTCAAGTGTACATTTAATATTACTCTCGTGCTACCTTACCATTTTTAACAATATAGTACATGGTTTTGATTCAGGGTCAAATCCTGATAGTTACTGTTGATTTAAATAGAGTATTCGGGGTCTTAGTAAATGCTACTAAGTTTTTATACTTTTTCTGTCATCTCTAGTATTTTATACACTAAGCACCTATGTACTATCTGTATCTGACAGCATAATTCAGAGAGCATGTTCTATCATTGCCTGCGGTTCTGCAGAAGGCAACAGAAAAGGTGTTTCGTCAGAATGTGGTACTTTTTTCCCGCTTAGGGCTACTCGGGGCTCCTGTTGTCTGTGCTCCACGTCTCCCTGCAGACGGATGGCAGAGTTGCACAGCTTATCACGCCGTGATATGTTCCCCAAATTGTTTAGAAAATGTCTTTTGATGTTCCTATCCCACAGCACAGTTTACTTGTCAAACGTAACTAAACAGTTCAATATAAACTCCTTTTATTTGCTACTCCTTTTATTTACTACTCCTTTTATTTACAACATGGGTTCCCTTGACCATACTCAGCACCAGAGACCTTTTTATTTATCTTGCTGTTCTACATCTTCACAGCTTTTGACAAAAACTAAGTACCCTACTATAGCCATTCTCTAGCAAAGGGTTCACACATGCCTCCTAATTGTCCAGGTCAGAACAGGCCAGAACAGAACTGGGTATTTAATGGTCAGGCTGCTCTAGGTGGTAACTTTCCTACTTTGTTTATTTTGTCTACAAAGAAAGCTGTAGGAGATAGTGTTCATAATTTCTGTAAGTGATATGAAAGCTTAGTAAATAAGAATTCTACGGTACAGGGAATTAATTATCAGTGGAATAGCTTTAAATGTATCTCACCATAGCCCGTACCCCAATAAGTAGGTTTCTGTGTGGAATTAGTTGAAAAAGTTAATTTTGATGGTAATATACACATTTAAGGCATTAGTAAATGCTAATTAACAGCTTCAGGGCAGATGGAGAAAAATAGGCCTGATTAAAGCTAAAGATTATGTTAAGGAATCTTTGTTCAAGTTATTCAATGGAAGAATCAGGAAAAAACACCTGGAATTTTCAGCCATGGTGATTACCTGTCCAGCATATTAATAATGGGTTCCCTTGCTAGAAAGGAATTGATTTTTTTTTTTTAACAGTTGTTGTCTTTGGGTGTAGTACGTATCACTTATTGGTGGCATATACACTGTATGAAGGGATTTTCATCACTAGGTCTGCATGAAGGGTTTTTTCATAGCTGTGGTAACTCCACTAAAGACCATTTTGAGGGAGAATGGTGGGACACCTTTTAAAAGTGTGCCTTTTTACATGAGCTAACAGTTGCATTATTTAAACAGCTTCTTTAAAGGGAGGCAAGGTAGTTATGTGATGCAATTATTTCGTAGGTAAACTAATACTATTTTATTATATAATTTCTTCAGGGTATTTAAGGGATTTACTTAGTGAAATATCTTGAAAAGCAGGTATTGCGACTTTGAGAAAAGAGAAAAATTACCCTGAGCAGGACTGTATTTGGTGTACTCCCTACATTGGTTTTGTTTCTCTTAGTGTTTGTGTTTAACATATAAGAATCTTTAGTAACTACCACTGAAAT
Source organism: Arenaria interpres (assembly GCA_013399435.1). NCBI lineage: Eukaryota > Metazoa > Chordata > Aves > Charadriiformes > Scolopacidae > Arenaria > Arenaria interpres. The sequence goes on along the minus strand of VXAK01000335.1, from coordinate 71,131 downwards.
AAAATGTCAACCTTTTCTGATGGAAAAACCTAGCTCTGAAGTTTAAGCTTCCTTGTCATCTCGCATAGTTCTAGCAAGATGGTATTGCATGAGGCTTACGAAAAACAGAGTGTCTTCTATTGTTCTACATTTTTGGTTTGTTTGGAATTATTTTTCCTTTTATGTCTGTTAATTCTTTAATTATTGCTTACAGTTGACTTACTTGTGAAAGGCAGATTTCTGAAACGTAATCTAAATTCTTTGCTTGTCCACTTAGTCCTCTTTATAAATGAATGAAGATGGAGTGTGGTAAAATAATAACACCAATGAGAAGCAAGATTAATTCTGATCTTAATCTGCACGTGCAGAATTGTATAATTTTAGTTGGACAAGTAGCTGAAGATGAGTTGGAAGTTCAGCCTGAGAGAACATGATTTTTTCATATGATGAGAACACACGTTAGACTTCATTCAGTATAAGAGGAGGTGACTTTTGGGGTGGCAAGTGGTATATATTTCCCTCTCTTTATCCACATACAAAGTGTATTTGTTAAGCAAACTTACATGATACAAAAAGAATAGATTAAAAAAAATAGGTTTTCTGCCCAAGTAGTCTACTGAGCTAATTCACATGTATGTAGTGACATAAGGAATGGGTGACAAATACGGCAGTGAGAAATTACTAGACTAACAGTAACACAATACCAAATCCTCATTACTTTCACCTTTAACGCTCCACTGAAAATGCTTCATGTGGCATGGAATGTGGCAGCTTATACTGTGACAATTGGCAAGATTTTTATCCTTTCCTGTCTACCACATTCTGACTTAGGGAAGAATACCGTCTGCACTCAGGCTGCCACAATTCATAGCCATGTGTTTTAAAATCGATTGAAATTGTGCAAAAAGAGCAAGGTGTAAGGGCTGGGAACAAGTTAAACTTGTAAGCTAGATCAGTGTGTATTATTGCCCATTTCTTGGGCAGAACACTTTGGCATCGTGTCCTCTAGTGAATCTTCAGTGATGGGAGTATGAATACGAAGCTACAAAACCAAACCACTCTCCTGCATGTACCGCTCTGGAGGAACATGAGAAAGCATAGAACAGATGCTTGTCCCATTGCTTAATGCATTGTAGGAAGGTGACACAATGCTACAGTGATAAGGATGGTACAAGAACTACCCATTTCTTGTGTAGAATATAGGTTCAATTTACAGGAATGACTACTATCCAGTTTTTTAAAAATTTATTTTTCTGACAATCTTACAATTTCAGAATAGAAATGATACGGAAATCTGTGGCTGAAATTGTCCAGGGAGAAGGCAGCAGGAAGCAAGAGTTAAAGTCCAGAAGAAAGGGCTCTGTAATCTGCGTAGACAGCTGGAGAAGGTGAGACTATCCAAATGAGCTCTGAAAGTGAATCAGGAGCAATAAGAGGAAGCTGAGACAGGGCAATGAAGAAACTATGCAGTCAGCTGCTGAAGGTGTCTAATGGCACAAGAAAGGTCAGGGTTTCCCAATTTGGCTAGAAGGTCATGGCAAAATTTCCTGTGGGTGGTTTTGCTGCAGCCTAAGGAGTGAGTGGAACTGACACAAAGTCCCACGGCCACTGTCTCTACTGGAATTTGGGATTCTGTGGTCTAAATCATGCTTATTCCTTGGGGAAGTTTGTTTCTTTAAATCCTCCAAGGACTTTTGAGCCTCCCACCCCCTTATTAAGGAAATCATTTTGGTAACCTGAGGGCACTGGAAGTACACACTGGTAGGGGATTGCTTGTGTGTAGGTAAGAGTTCAGTTAGTTCTTAAGTCTTTGCTGTGAAGTTCTTGCTTTACTTTTGACTTTCCTACAAATAGTTCTACTAATGGAAAGTTATTAGTTAGAACTTGCTTTGAATTTGATTTGTACAGTGGTTTGACTTTTTAAAGTTAGCACTGCTGTAAAAAGAATTTTTTTTGTTTGCACCCATTACCCTTTCCTGTCTCCTGGTGCTCCCTTTTGTAAGGCAAACATTTATGTCTCTTAAGTGGATTGCAAAAGTGATCTGGGTTAAAATTTTCCTTACCTAAAAATGGTTGTTTTTAACATAGCTCAGTGCCTTGATATTGCCTATTGTGTGGTCTCAGAAATGCCTGCACTAGTACAGGAGGAAAGACAGGTAAGAGGGCAGTGTAAACCCCTTTCACCATGCAGCAGACCCTGTCAGGCATCTAGCTCCTTTCTCTGATCTGGCCCAGCTGTGTCATGGCTCAGGCCACTCAGGAAATTGCTATGTTTTGAGGAACAGCTGTGAGAAGGCCTGTGAAACAGACCCATGTGACCTGAATAAAAGTAAAGTTACAGGCTGAGGTAGGCTTGTGGGTGGTTTAAGGATTGAAGAGGGAAAATACTAATGTGGCAACATACAGAATCTTAACTAGAAAGAATAGGGACTTAATAAGAGATAGTCGCACAACAATAGTAAGGCTGTATTGCTGCATCCAGTGAAAGCTAATTTTTTTTTCCTAGGTTTTTGCTTGTTTGGCCAGCAAGGATTCTTTGGGTGTTTTATTAGCCTCGTAAGTGTACTATTCTTTATGAAGTAACTTGTTAAATCTAAGCTATGTTTTATGCGTGTTAACTTCTAAATTATTGCTTTATGTTTTTAAGCTGCATATATATCTTGTTCTGTCTCTGTTCATGGCTGAAGGTACCTAAAAGGATGACTCAACCAGTACTGGGGGGATGTATTTTACTAGTACTATTGGCTTGTACTATGTGACTGCAGAAAGGGGTGTGTTTTGACTCACTTAGATAGGAAGTATCAAGATAGAGTACTTCTAGCTTCATGAGCTTTTCTCGATTTAATTCTTTTTAGGCAAATCAGTTTATATAGTGATAAACAGTTTGCTTATTTCTGGACTTCTTGGATCTTAATGTGGTATTTTATATCAAGTGATATTTTCATGTTACCCTGTGAGTTCATTTGTGTGTTTGTTAGCTCTTTTCTTTATTCCTGCTTAATGAAGCTAATGTAGCTGGAAAACACTTAATTTTCTTGAAAGCTTGCAAATAATTTATGAAACTCTAGTCTTAGTATGACTCAGACTTCTTTTTTTATCCTCTGTGATCTACCAGTTTAATCTTAGTATAATTTTACTAGTCATAGTTAGCCAGACAAATTGACTCTTTAAATTATTTCTCCAAAGTAAATGTGCACTTTAATAAAGCTACTTCTTTTCCTCTATCTCTAATAAACAAATGCTTCTCCCAAGACAGTATCTATAGGTAAGAATATACATGAAGCTTATTGAGACATTGGTAGTAATATACTGAGCTAAAACCCCGAGTTATTTCTAAGTGTAGGAAAAATAATGAATTAACTTCATAAGTTCAAATTCTGTCCTGAGACAATCTGACTAGAACAGTGTTGCAAAGGAAGGTGTGGTTATCTGAAAGTACTATGCAACACCTTTTTTTCTTTTTTTTGTTGTTAGGTCTTGAATGACATCTAGGCAGACATGAGTAGGTCTGGATGCATATCTTGAAAGTGTATTGAAGTTGTGTATTCTTTAGGAGTAGTTTTCTTAATCTTCTGCACAGTTAGCTATCAGAACATCGTGGCTTCGCTGGATTGTATAAACAACAATGTTTCTTGGATTTTTTTTCCAAACAATGCAAACCTATAGTTATTTCTGTTTGGAAGCTAGTTAAAGAGGCCTTGACTGTAAGCATGCTCAAGCATGCTAAGGCAGAATAAATATCTTGATGCACAGCAGTATCCAAAGTTACCTTTGTCTTACTGAAAAAAACATTAGTCAGCATGTTACAAATAGCCGTGACATCATGTTGCTTAAACTCTGAACTGATTACTCTGAGTTCTCGTGGCTCTCCTTCATATGGAGGCACACCTAAGCAAGTAAACGTGCTAGTAGAGTAATCTGTAGGAGTTATTATAGTGTTTGCTTTGAAGTATCTCTTCTAGCATATAATTTTATTTTTTTGTAAGTCTCGTTATATAAATTTGTACTATGACAGAAAAACAATTTGGTAAAACTAGGCTTTGGAATACAGTACCCCTGTTCTTCTGTGTAGTTTTTGTGAGACCAGTCATTTAAGTGAGATGAGTCACTGAATCACTTCATGTAACTACATAGTCACTTGTTTGTGGTTGTGTAAACTAAAGTTAAAAATATTTTAACCATATGAACGTTTAGATAAGGGAGATGACATAACTGTGAACAACTCCCAGGTTTTAACAACTGAGCCATTATTTTGAGTTCCATAATGGGTTCTCTGATTAATTTGGAGTCTTGGACTTTACATCAATTATGTCACGCTCCCTGAAATCCTCAACAGTGATTTCCACAGACTTCAGTAATATCTTATTTATTGTTACAGGAGAGCTAATCAACTAAACATTCCTCTGCTGCTAAATACAGCCAGCAAGCTGCTTATGAGTCAGGACTCTGGCAGATAATTCTGCTCCATATCAGTGAAAACTTTACTGGCTAGCTGTCGTATTCCTTATGTGAACAAATACCGGCTTCTTGGATCTTTGCGCATTCTAGGTTCACATTCCAATAAGCAAAGTTTTCAGTGTTCGCTGTAGGAAGCTTATGCTTGTAAAGGACTAGAAAAAAAAAAACAAAAACCAACAAATACCTTCATCATGCAATCGTTCTGGAGCATAACACACAGTAAGCTCTGAAATGTACAATGTTGTAACCATGGTTAATTAGTAATTACGCTTTCAAATGTTCGTGAATCTAATCTCCATACAGAGCAGCAGTTAAGGGCAAGTTACTGGATAAACACAGCAATATCCAAAACAGGAATTTTTATAGCAGTTTTGAAAGTCTTTGCATGTTGGTGCAGTTTTTAGGTGGGAAAAGCGCACTGTAAACTCATACTTGCAGATCAAGAGGTATGTAATAGGAATATTAAACACTTTAGAGAGACTGTGTAATTAATTTCTGCCTATAACAGCAGTTTAGAAAAAACTTTCCTGACAGTTATTTGTTCATCTTCTGCCTAGTATCTTTTCATCTTTCAGTATAACGTATAAAATAGAAAATGAGCTGCTTGTCAGTGTTTGTTAAGTTCCTTAAATTTAATACCAGCTTTGAAAGGCAAGTGATCACTCAAGTATGTCCAAAGCTTACACTTATTTCTGTATAAATATTTTTATATTTAAAATAAGCTAGTATACTAAGAAGCTTGTTATCATCTCAGATTAGCAGATCAAGAGTACTCAGAGACCAGGCTGTACATTTGACTGAGATAGAGGAAACAATCTTTGCTTGTTCCTGACCAATTACTCGGACCTCGGGCTTTTACAATGTGACTGCCCTGGCAGATGGGTTATATTAAGCTAATAATCTTTTCACAGAAACAATAAGAAACTCATAAGTGATTGGCATGTTTTTAAAA
>VXAK01000335.1:0-65676 GCA_013399435.1 Arenaria interpres | reverse complement strand
GGGGGGGGGGGCGGAAAAGGCTGGTCCAGAGCACTATCAGGGAGAAAAAAAATACAAAGTTCAGTTGAGCAGAACGGCAGAACTGGCCTTCCAGTGCCAAGAGGGATGCTCTTATTTCAGGGATGGCATGTACTAGATGCTTCTCCCTGAAGATGGGAAAGTTTTTCTTTGAAATGGATGCATCTTCTTCAGTGCATGTCATCTGCATTTCACATATCCCTTGTTGCTCGAGACACTGTTTGTATTGCTGGGCTCTGACTACTGCTCTTCCCAGGTCAGGCCTTCTGTTGGCAATCTGTCAGTGCCACTGATTAAACATTTTGTCACAAAGAGGGTTAATAGTTAGAAGAGCACTTCCTGTGCTTTGCCCTTCTGCAGTCTAGAAACAGTTTGGTAAGTCCATACTTCTGTTTCCACTCTAAAGCAATAAAGCAGAAGGTACATAATTTTGTTCATTGGTAACTCACATTTTTTTCCCCCGTTTGGCTTCACATCTGTAGTTCAACTGCAGAATTCAATGCCTTTTGCTGTTGGTTTCTGCATATTGTGTTTACTAATTAAGTGTAGGAAACATAATGGAATAACTACTGGAACAAGTAGAATACAGTAATTTAACATCATTTCCTTGGCTTATATATTCTTATTTTGAACTAAAGCTAATGAGGCGTTAGTGATGCACAGCAGCCAAGATTATGCTAATCTGGTTTTAGTGATTTGAACAGGAGAATTTTAGAGCTGCTTTTTTAAAATCAAGTATCCTTTTCAGACAGCTGAACAAAGGCAAAGAGGAGTTTGATTCTCTAAAATGAAATACATTAGGAACATTAACGGTTGCCTAAAACACGTTCCTATCTTGGCAGTTTCTTTTTCTATTTTGCATAAAAAGATGGTTTAAAAAAGACAGGCAAAAATTAGCCCGAAATGAAATGTGTGTTCTGAAACATGTACATTAATTTGTAAAATCAGAAAACCTATTTGATTGTAGAATCATTTTGAAGAAAAAGGTGTTCTAGGCAGCTGGCATACATAGCATCTTTGGAAATTTATTTTTTTTTTCTGTAGTGATTTCTACGTGAACAACTATATTGTGCTTGTATGTTAAGGTCTGATTGCAATGTAATGGCCATTGCTGGGATGTTAGCATTATGTGTTAGAGGTGTCGAGGTTGTTTTGAATCTGCTTTGTGTTCTTCTACATCTTTTGATAAAATAAATCATAAACTCAGGAATTTTACATTCGAGACAGTAGTTGTTCATAGATTACTGAAAGAAAATTAGTGGAGGTGCTGAGTTCATGATGTCTTGGGAGTAGCATATCTAGTGCTTTTATCTACGTTAGATGAATCGAAATTACATACTGCAATATACTGTCTAATGTAACTCTTAGTCAGAGTTACATGCCCAAGCTGTATTGGATTTAATTTTTATATGTAATGTTTATAAATAATAGGAATTTTAATAAAATATTTCTAAATGTCAATATTTAGGTATTGAATCTGCAACACTGCTTGTCTCTCTCGGCTTACTTCTGTAGCTCTGTAGATTTTGTGAATGAATTTGAGCATTCTAAAGAACGACAGCCTTTAGTTTAAAAATGCAACTTAAGACCTCAGAAGTATTTGTGTCACCTCATTGATGCTTTTTACTAACATGCAGTGATTTGCCGTTGCTCAGAAAAAAAAAAAGAAAATTTCAGTGGCTCATTATTGGCTTAAAGATTCCCTGCCAGGACATTTGTTTTGTAGGAGGAGCTATATATTCTATAGAATAGAGCACTTTTATGTATTACGTCACCTTTTTTACAAGAATGGCTTTATTTTTGGAACTTTTTTCCATCAGTGAGATAGAACAAGGTGTGTCTAGGTATAAACTGTTCACATTGTGAAGGGAAAAAAAACCAGACAGCCCAAAGGAACAGAAGATAACATTAGGGAATACAGATGTACTTTGAGAATGCATAGTCACTTCAAAGAAGAAAATTCTAATGTACTTTTGAAGTAGGAAGGAAGAGTTTCATAAATGTAAGGTCGCAGAGTAGTCCCGCTTCACTGGCAGAGCTCACGTTCCAAAAACCTCAAGTTCTCTCAGCTGCTGGCTGAGGGCAAAATAGCATATGTACAAAAAGCTTTAGACAGAGATGGTGTTTAAAAAAAAAAAAAAATCCATTTCAAAAAATGGATTGCCTTCTGATCTGGGATCTGTTAATCTCACAAATTTAATATCCCTGCACTTCTAACATAATATACAGTAGGAAATTAAAAAGTATTAAAAATTTAGTGGTTTTGGAGTTTAAAGGCAATGTGGTTTCCTAACAAAGGGAATTGGATGAAAATAATTGCAAATAAGTCCCTCACCCCTCTCCCTTCCAGTCTAAATTTTGAAGTCCAATGGACTGGCGGGAAGAATTTCTGGGTTGACGTTTGCACCTCTGTGTTTTAAATGAACTTAAAATGTGTCAGAACTCCTAGTTGGCATGATTGCTGTCCTTTACACAAAAACTGTTAATTAGTGACTTTTTTTATTGCACATGAAGCTACTGTGAACAATAAAATCATGGGTTTCATTAATTCTTTTATTAATGAATCTTTTATCGATGCCTGCAAGTGGTATTCAGATGCATAGGGTATTATTTCTGCTTGTCTGTAGCTAAAACTTGACTAAACTTCCTGTTCAGCAGCTCATAGCACTGAAATATATGCTTTGTACCAATTAGAGCAAACTGAAACACTAATAAATATTAGAATTATTTATTACATTGATAAATGGCTAGTTTGTTTAGGGGTCCCTTAATTAACTAGTAAATGGAGTGTTGTTGCTATATCCTCAGATTATCTTGGAACTACAAGCAGTTTACTAGGCCAGAGGCTTCTAAGAAGAAAAAAACCCACAACAACTTGTGCTTCTACCTCTTAACATACTTCTGGAGCATTGACTGTTCTAGGGAACATTCTAGTGCTTGTTTTTTCTGTGCAGTCCACGGCCAGTAGCCCTGAGTCATAAGTGATTATAAGAAATACTTTCCCATCATAATTGTAGCCTATTTCAGGGGTTGTTTTATCTCAGAATTTAAAATTTTCTGAGATGTACCCACCTGTTTCCTTCAAGGGTTGTTTAAATTTCTCCAGTGTGAAGTAAAAGCTTGTTCCACTTCACAAATAGGTGAGTGCTGATTCATCGTGGGGCAGCACTTGTCCATCCTTTAGATCTGTTTGTTCTACCATGTGCCCAGTTCACTGCAGCTGTATGGCTTTCTGAGCAGCAATGAAAGATGAGGGTAGGAGTTACAGGAGAAAAGGAAAATGTAATCTTTGAATATCTAGGGATCCTGGGATTATGTGAGCTTCCCACCCACCCCTTTGCTTTACAAAAAGTTTATGTACCTAACTGGCCTGCAGTTCAGCGTTAGTAGCTCAGATCTTCTCTGGTTTTTGACTCCTCCTAGCATTCCCTATTTACAATTAACCAAGAAATTCACTGTATTCTGTCTCTAATGAAACCAGTTCTAATGAAATGGCAACAGCAATGTGGAGACTTCATATAACTGGCACACCAAATGCGTTTGGCTAGCGTCACACTAATAGGAATGTCACTGTGAGGGGAGACTAATGAGGTGTCTCGGAAATGTGTCATAAGCACATGCTAGACCTATGTGAACAGTAAAGAACATGTATTTATAGGAAAAGAAAGTGGATGGGTTTTACAGAACAGTTTTCCTGGGGTTTTTTTGATAGGTTTTTTGTTTGTGTTTTTATTAACGATTGAGTCGATCAGTATGTGAAAACAAGTGGAGACAAGCTGGTGTTCGTTACATTACAAATAATGTGACCACACAGTTTGCAGAAAACAGGAAACAGCTTCTTGTCATACTTCCTTTTTGGGGGAATGCTTCATCATAACACTACTTAAAATTAAACGTTAATTTGTCAACTCCAGGAGGCACCCAATGTTGCACACTGAAGAAAGCGGGTACAAGCAAATCAGTTTCAGTTGCTAGAATGACAAATAACTTTTTTTTTTCTTCACCAGAATAATTGCTCAATCATTCACTTTATCCTTGTACATGTATAGAGACTAAAAGGAAACTTTCAGCAGTGTTAGTGATCTCTCTATAAATGTAGGAATTACACACGCCCCCATGCCCACCCACCGACCCACCCACACACCAAATCTTCGGGTAATGATGTCTTATGAGAGAAGGTTAAGTCCTCTGTTTGCTGCAGAATCAGTGAAGATGTATTGATATTTTTTTTTAGTAAAAAGGTAAATAGACATCTAAAAAAATGTAGGGGGTTAAGCAGAAAATAAACCTGTCATTGAGCATAAACTTAATTTAAAGCATTGAAATGACTATTTTATAAAAATATTCTAATTAAAACAGTGTTTTCAGTTTGACAGACAAGTATAAGTTCTTGGAATGCTTCATAAAAGAAGCCTAGCTTGCTGCAGTCAGTCAACATTGTTTTTGCCATGTAGGGTCTACACTTGAATTTCAAATGTTTTAGATGGAGATCTGAAGTTGCCATTGAGAATGTACAGACTCTCTTACCATGTATCTGCAGCAAACAGGACCTAAGTCTCTGAGTCAAAGGCCTTCAGCCACAATCTGCTATCTAATCCAATTTGTGCATCTATAAAGTGGAGGATGTTGTTTCAACTTGCACTGGCAGCCGTGGGATAGTGATGATTAATAATAACAGGTTTGCTTTGTGAGTCCCTCATATAGTGAGTGAAAGGGAGCTAGCGAGCATTTGCTGGCAGTATCCTTTAAATGCTTAGTCATGAGTAGTATGTTAATTAAAACCTGTGTGAATGCAGCTAATGGCGTCCCACTCTGTATTTCTGGAGCTGAAAAACAGACCAGTCTGTCTAGTACCTGAAGGGGGCCAACCGAAGAGATGGGGAGGGACTTGTTTAGCAGGGAGTATGGCGGTAGGACCAGGGGGAACGGTTTTAAACTGGGAGAGAGTAGATTTAGATTAGATATCTGGAAGAAATTCTTTACAGTGTCAGTGGTGAGACACTGGAACAGGTTGCCCAGGGAAGTTGTGGGTGCCCCATCCCTGAAGGTGTTCAAGACCAGGTTGGATGGGGCTTTGAGCAACCTGGTCTGGTGGGAGGTGCCCCTGCCCAGGGCATGGGGTTGGAACTCGGTCATCTTCAAGGTCCCTTCCAACTCAAAGCATTTTAAACACTCCAAAAGAGCTGTTAAAGGGAGCTGCAGTAGACCTGATGCTGTGTGGAATTCTTAAAGAACTTTTTTGATGGGAGTGCGGGAGAAAGCATAGTTTCTAGGAGAGTTTGAAAGCCTAATGATATTTATGAAAACTGAATTCTAACAATACAGTGTTCAACAAATGGAAAAGAGCATTCCTTTCGTTACTATGTACGTGTATTTTGACTTTTATTTAATTTCTCTTTTTCTGAATGCTCTCTATTATCTAATTCCTTTTTACATTAAGACTGAACAAATACTTTGCTTTGAAAAAGAGTGTACGCATGTCTCTTTCTACGTTGGCTTTTTGCAGCTAAGGCTTTTACTTTCCAGACCTCATTAAGCAGTCAGTTGAGCAGGTTAAATGACTGTTCCAAGTGGTAATGGATACTTATTCCATGTAAGTACAACAAGATTATGAGATATTGGGATGCTGAGTACTTAACTGGCACAGTATCTTTTATATTACAAATAAATACATCAAGTAAGCATTTCTGGCATTTATGATAGCAATATGATCCCCTACCTGTTAATAGGGTAGATCTGGGTCACTAGATGAAGGGGTTTCGTTTTCTACTTTGAGCCTTGTATCTTCCATTCCACTTATCTGAGAGGATCTTAGCTCTTTCTGAAAATAAGTGCCTCCTTTTAAGGCATTTAAGCTTGAGTGGAATATGAGTAGGCGGAAAGCTTCCACCAGAACATGTTTGTGAAAATCAAGTTGCATTATGTTAGCCCAAATGACACACGTGCCAAGTTCTTATTTTGTTTTGTAACATTCGAGGTTGTTACGATGCTTAGATAATACTGCAAAACTTGCCTTGATTTCTCCAAGCTCAGGTTGCAGTTACTCACGTGTAAGTAAGTTCAGATTCAAAACATTCATGCTTTGGGAGTTATGAAAGATCACCAAAATAAAAAAAAAAATCCTTAGGCAGTAAAAGGATAATTAATCTTGTATGAAGTGGAGTTTGTGAAGCCTGACTTCCTTAATTGTCCTTCTCAGATTCTTATATCTAAGGTATAAACTCTGAAATTATTCTAGCAGATGAGGCACTTACCTCTCTCACATACAGGTCCTTTGGTGTATAAGCAATAAATTAATGCTGCTGCTTTTTCCTTTCAAAACAGAATTTACCATTGATTGCTTATCTATCTTGCTGAATATCTTCAAAGACGTCATAAAAGCTCTCTTCTGAGATCTCTTTGTGAAATTCGGTAAAAATAGGGATAGAAAAAAAATAAAAGAACACAAGTTCTTTATTTATAATATAAGTTTGTTTATAATACTGGTAGTTCACAAACTTTGGGAAGAAAGTTCTAGCTGATAGTAATCTGAAGACTTTCTAGTTTGATAGAATCAGCAAAGGGTTTCTAATGTGAATTGAGTAAAATTTTAACTCTTCTGTCATGTGCTTATATTGGTGTTCTCTAAATAATTAAGGATAAATTAACTCCTGTTTTCCTTAACAAGTGACTTGTGAAACATTAAATAGGCAGTGGTAACAGTGTAGTACATGTCGCAAGGCATGATGAAGATGATCTGATCATCATCAGTGTCTATGCTGATATTGGAAGCAGGTTTTCCACCTTATTTTGTTTGAAATAATTTTTTTTTTCCTCCTCTGCTAATTAAATAATTCCTAATGCTAGCTTATATTTGCATGTATGTTTATAGGATAAAATTACTTTAATGACATGCAGAAAGGGGAAAACTGGAAAAAAAATTATAAAATTTAACTTCTGTGATTGCAGGCACTCATCGGATCACTAGCTTGAATTAGGTATAGCATGTGATTTATGTATCATGCATTTATAATTTGCACTGGAAAAAACTTCTCAGGTGCTGTAATTTTCTAAAGCACATCTCTCAGCCATATGGAAATGTAAATTGCAAATTCAGTGCACAACAGAGTAATCCCTTGGTACGGAGCAACCAATTACATCAAGCAACCACAATTAAATATGCTTAAATCTCTGCAAAGCAGCTTTATACCTAACTTCAAGTAGTAAGTAAAAATAATTTTGCCATTACGAACTGTGGATTACTTACCAGCATGTTAAGGTATACAGGTTTTTCTGAAGTTTCCCTGAGACAATGGTGTTGTAAGCTAACTGCTATGGCTGCTTCGAGTAGGAGTTAACCAGGACTCAGAAACAATGTTAGACATCTTAATCGTTATCTTCCGTATAAAACAGTGTAGCTTCTGAACTTGAAGTATTGCCTGATACTGGTAAAGGCACACTTGGCCCTCCACCTCCAGGCTGGAACAAGTCCCACAGTTGTGGCAGCTGGAAGAAGCTAACAGTGTGAAAGGCTGAGCTCAGCACAGAACAAGGCTGACTGAAATAGGCTACTGAAGCGGCTCCTGAAACACAAACTGAAACAAATTCTTAAGCTTTCTGATACCTCAGCTTGCTCTGCTGTCTAGAAAGTTAGCTGATGTTTCCTTGATCATAACTTATTTGTAGAGATTTGACAAGTTAGGGGCTACAGCCCTATCATTTCAATTGTATCCAGATGAAAACCAATTCGCAGTAGAGCATTTGCTAATTATTTCCATTTAGCTTTTTTCATGCCAGACTTTTCAGTTGTATTTAATGTTATTACTTGTTGCTCTGGAAATAAACATTAAATGGTAATGGGGCATCATCACTGGGCACTAGTAATTCTATGAAATACAATTTTAAATGAACTTGCTTTTTTTATGAGCATGCTGTAAAGCACCAAGTGCTTCCAGGCTCTTACAGTGTTTTGTACTAGAACACAAAATAGAATGAAAATAATATACTTTAAATAAGAAAATTCTGAGAAAAAATCAGCTAGTTCCTAATAAGAGGCAATAATGTTGTAGCAAATTTAGTGAAGTAATAATTTCAGGAAGACATGCTTTCTGTGAAATAAAGAAATTAGGTAAATATGATTAAATGTGATAAATGTGATTTCATCATCAGTTTGAGTGCTCTATTGCTTTATCATGTCAAATTCTTGCTAGTGATGGGAGATAATTTTGGTCTTCAGTTCTTTACATTGAAGCTCCAAAATCTGTGATCTAGACTTAAATGGTTTATGTTTTATGAATTTACCCTTATAGTCAAATGGGTTTATGCTAATTATATTTGGGGGTCTGTTTTGTGCTGTGAAACTTTATTTTGAAGCCCTAATATTTAAGAAATACTTTTCTCCAGCATGTAATAGGGCCATAACATAATTAGATGAAGAAATACTTTGGTTTTTTTCTGAAGGCCAGAGTAGAAGTGAGTCACAAATTAACAGTATGGGACAGTATTGTCTCTTCATGTATTTGAAAAGCCAACAAGGTGATTGAAGATGAAGCTGAGACTGCAATAAAAGCTTTCAACAAATAGTCTCTGACAATTGGAGACCACTAAGTCATGACAGTTAAAATATGTCACTAACCTTCAGTAGTACACAGAATGTATAGTTTTGGAGAGGTTGTGTATCTTTTAAGGGAGGTACATGTCAATAACAAAAACATCTACGTATTGAGGAGACAGGAGGGTGTTCACATTTTATCAACATACATTTATCCTCTACACAGAGAACATTGATTTCTGTTAAAGAAATTCTGGTTTTGACCCTTATCAGCACAAAATAGCAGTCCAGTTGCTACACATTTCTAAGAAGTAAGTTTTGGACATAGGCACATGAGTAAAAGGAACATGTCTGCAGGGCTGAAACCAGCTGAGAGCACAACCTGTGGGGAGACAGCACTATACACTCTGACAGCTTTCTAAGTGACAGGGGTAGGCAGCTGTATAGTCATCTCCTTTCATACAGTTCCTCATTCCTTGATTTTCAAGTCCTTTACGAATTCTACCACTACATAGTGCTCTTGATGTGTTTGAATATGTAATTTGGAATATGTTTTCTTCAGGCAGGGAGTAGAAGCAATACTGTTTAAAGCCTGATTTTAAAGTAGGAGTAGATCTGTTGAGACTTACTTGTCTTTAGTCTATCCCAGTTACGTGATTTGGTAATTCCTCTTAAATATGATTGCTTTCCTGATGTTATGTAGTGCCTGGGGACAAAACAAAGGTCTTGGTGTGTGCTTAGATAGCTTTTTCTCAAAAGTTCTCAAATATGAGTGCATGAAAGAAAGTTAGTCTTAGAAAGCAGAGGTGATGGTCTCTAAAATCTTACAAAGGCTGGTTATTAGGGGTGACAGTGAATCCTGGATATGGAAATATCCTGGTTGTGACACTAGGTAGTTCTCTTCATTAAACTTTAGCTTACATCCAGACCTACTTGTTTAAGTACAAAGCAGCTGAGCCCTTGGTAGCACAAAACTATATAAAGAAATAGAGAGTAGCATGAATTAGGAAGTTTGCATAAAATACTCTATTTTATCATAATTTTCACGCCTGACCTTCGAGTTTTTCACAGTTTTTAAAGTCGAGGCCATAGACCTTTCCAAACTTTCCAGGAATATAAAATTACAAAACAAATAGGATGGTTGCTTGTCTGTGTATGTTTACTTTTACATGTATAAATCCAGCATAGATATTTGCAAGTCTCAGTATGATATTATGGATATTAGTAGCATCAAACCACCCCACTCTTTCCTGAGTCTCTAGAGAAGACCTCAGGGTTAACACTGATTTACGGATAACATTGTGATTTATGTCCTCTGGAGCTTTGTTAGATAGGAAGTGATGGTGAAACAGGAAACAAGGCATTGTATGAAAACATCCATTGAGTATGTAACTAGAGGAAAAAGCTGCAAAAATAATTTATGAAAGATATTCCTGTATACTTCTGTATAAAAACATACTTATTATTGTGCGCAGCTGGATACAGTAATTGTTGATGATAATGCAAGTCACTGACTTGATCTAAACCTGACTTTTTAGCTGAATCCAAGGACTCAAGAGGAAGAAAATTAACTTGCAGATACTGACAAAAGTAGCGCTATTTTGATGTAATCAGGGCCAAAGAAAGAGAGATACTGAATGTGAACAAATGAAAAGTTGTTAAAACTTCTTTAAGCATAATGTTTTCTCTGGTTTCCACAAGTTTATACATGCTTAACACTAGCATTGTAGAGTATGATGATGTTTGCCCTGTGGTGAAATCTAGTACAAGGAAATGTGTCAAAGAAGTTGTATAGTTGTATTTTGTATTGAAGAACTAATTGAACTTGACCTTATCAGAGTGACAAGGTGGTTTGTGTTTAGTCCTCCCACCCTTTTTTTTTCTTCCACCTTTCTTTTTTTTAGCGGCTACTGAAGGGCATGTGAATATATATATACATCTGAACAGTGGAAAACACTTCATAACATGCTTAACCTCAATCACCTTTTTGACTTACTTTGCTGAACAGCAGTAGTAATGCATTATGAAGCTAACTGTTTTGTATGACAAAGTTGCTGGTAAAGAAGTCAAGGTTAATTTTTGCTCTGCGTGGTATGATAGGCTTTGAAGGCTACAGTTCATTGTACTAACCTGAGTTTGTGTGTGAAAACAAATGACATCTTTAGCTAGTTACTATCTCCTACTTACTATGTGGTTGTACAAAAATATAATAGAACAGTTTGGAGTGTTCTAGCATAAAATTCTGTAAGGTACAGGTCCCACTGAAGCACATGAGAAATTTGGAAGGTGACCATTGTTTCTTTTGCTGCCCAATCTGGGAGTACTGTTTGCAGTATTGAGTATTGATGCTGTATGGATGTATTTTCCACTCTTTATTCCATCTTTCAACAACCTTCAAGGTGTTTTCAGTAGAGCATGTGCTTTGCTTAAAACACACATTCTAAGACTTCAAATGAAAATGTGTGCTTCACAGTAGGTCCAGAGGTGTCAGTATCTTGCTTGTAATCACAAGCCACTTTTAAAGAAAGTGAGTGTTCATAGTACTGTTATGTAGGGGTTAAATAGCATGTTAAGTTGTGGTGAACTTAAGGACAGTAGATCTCCCTTTTATTTTTTTGTGGGGAAAGAAAACCCACTAAGAATCAAGACTTTTGGTGCATTAATTCATTACTTAACTGTGTTTTTCAGTAAAACTACTCATTTGGTTGTGAGCGGTTTTCTAATTTGATATTTATCTAGCCACATATTCCCTCTCGCCCTGAGTTCGTAGCAATTTCATTTAAGTTTGGCTTAGGTGTGAGTTTACAGGATGATTGTGGTGCATAAATCATCAGTAGAGATTATGCTAGCTGTTTCTCCTGATTTACTGGTGGGTATAACTTTGTCATAACAAGATTTGTCCTGCAGTTCTACAAGTTTAGATACTGAAAATGGCTATCTGTCATTACTAGAGCTTGACTGCAGTTGCATTTCTGATTTTGTGCTTCAGCTGAATATTTCAGGTTTTTTCAGAACTTGGAAAGATGAGTATCTATACTACCCAGGATTTCTGGTTTTTATTAATTTATTTTTTATTCACTGTGGCTCACTTAGACGTACATGATAACTGAAGTCATCTGTAATTACAATACCTCAACTAAATTCAATCACAGATATGTGGGTAGATGGTGAGAATGCTTCTTCTGCCTGCACTTTTTCCCCAAAACTTTAAAACAGTACTAAGAACCAGCAAAGATGGACAGAGATATCAGCATACTGTCAGTCATAGTGATGCATGAGAAGAGATTGCAGACTCTTCAGCTTACAATGCTTGGAGGTTTGGGGTGTGGGTGGAGTAATGTTGATATTTTAGTAAGTGAACTGGTGAGTAGTTTAAATGTGATCACTTGGGAATAGAACATCCTCAGATACATAAATCCACTTTGATTTTTGGAATATAGCTTTTCTTCCTTGGGCAATTAGACAGAGCAAATAGCCCATTAAAACTCTTGGGGAAACTGCCATGAAAAAACAACAAACAGTTTGCATGGAATGCTAGCCTTATTTAAAATCCAAGTAGTGACAGTAAAATGAATGAAAAATGAACCAAAGCTCATCTTGTACATTTAACTGAACAGGCAAATTCATTGCTAAGCAGCTGAGAATAGATGTGTTTTCATGCAAATGCTAGTTAGATATTTCTGGTCAATGGCAGGCTAAAGATTTTTTTTTTTTTTTAAAAAAAAAGGGGTTTAGTTTTTTGGTTTGTTTGGGGGTTTGGGTTTTGTATGTTTGTTTTTATTTTATCCTTCTCTGAGAATGGAGGGGCAAGTTCTCTGTTTAAAATACCAAATTTATAGAAAGCCACCAAGGTTATGGTATAATGAGAAATAGTGTTTAGACCTTACTCATTAAGCCTGTATGAAAATAAATGTGCTTGCTTTACAGATTGTCAGGTTAAGGCATAGCTACACTGAACTAGATGTTGTCTGTGACAGCACTACAGTGATCCTTATTTAATAAATATACTGATACATAGGGAGGGGAAAGTCCGGTAACTCACTTGATTAGCTCTGGAGAAAGAACTAGGACTAAATCATCCCTTAATCAGTGCTTTAATCTGACTCACTGCCATTTCTAAGTTCTGTTAATGAAAGTTTTCTGAAGAATACTGTGAAATGGACTCAGATGTGCGGTTTTATGAACTGGTAATCGATTCTTCATATTGAAGGCTAGGGTTTTATTACTTTAAGTCTAGTTTTTGGTTCTGTTTGGTGTAAGCCAGCAAACAACTGTGGGTTGACAGCAATAACTATAGGAAGAGAAATCATTGAGACAAAGCATTCTAGATTTCTAAAAAAAAAAGGCAAAAAAACCAAACAAACAAACAAACTCAACCCAACAAAAAACAACACACGCGCACACACACACCACCACCCCCAAAAAACACCTTTAATGACCATTCATTTAAAGCTTCCACACATAGCAGAAACAATTCTAGCTTGAGTGGTCACGCTCAGCCTGTCATCACAGTTCAAGACAGAATTACCTTTGGACTTGTAATGTCACTGAAATGTGATTCCGTTATCCAGGTCTTACTTGTTATTGAAGGTTTGCAGCAAGTTGTTGGCAGTATGACCTCTAAAAACACTGTTTGTAGGCTGTCTATTAGCAGAGAAATAAAGAAGTAATAAAGAAAGGCTCACCTGTCTGATATGTGAAGTTAGTTAGAAATAGAGTTAGAGAAAATTGGAGATAATTTGTCTCCCCTTGCTGCTTTTGAGCCCTCAAAAAGGAGAGTACGTAAGTTTTTATTTGCAGGCACTGCTTTATTTGAAGGGGAAAGCAAATGAAACTAGTAGGGGAGTAGGCTGACTGGAACAAATGTTATTGTTGAAGTTGGTATAGTGTTTTCCAACATTCCCAAGCAAGACACTGCAGAGAGTACTGACATTAGAGGAATGAATACAAAATAAAGAATTGAAGTTGCAATGGATTACAAGAGGGTTTTTAATGTTGAAATCTGTTTTGGTTGTTCTTTTACCGCCTCGTAGTGCTTGCATGGCTGCTTGTGGCTTGGATGGGCGTACTCTTTGCTGGGTACAAAACTGGCAGGATGGCTGGGCCCAAAGAGTAGTGGTGAATGGAGCTAAATCCAGTTGGTGGCCAGTCAAAAGTGGTGTTCCTCAGGGCTCAGTATTAGGGCCAGTTCTGTTTGATATCTTGATCTGGATGAGGGGGTCAAATGCACGCTCAGTCAGTTTGCAGACAACACCAAGTTATCTGGGAGTGTGTCAACCTTCTGGAGTGTAGGATGGCTCTACAGAGGGATCTCGACAGGGTGGATGGGTAGGCCGAGGCCAGTGGTGTGCAGTTCAACAAGGTCAAGTGGTGGGTCCTGCACTCGGGTCACAACAACCCCATAAATGCTACAGGCCTGGGAAAGAGTGGCTGGAGCTGCTGGGCAGAAAAGGACCTGGGGATGTTGATCAACAACTGGATGAATATGAGCCAACAGTGCCCAGGTGGCCAGGAAGTGTAGTAGCATCCTGGCCTGTATTAGGAATAGTGTGGCCAGCAGGACTAGGGAAGCGATTGTCCCCCTTGTTCAGTTGCTAATCTGCAGCTAATCTTTCCATCCTTCTAATTCTGGTGGTTTGTAGAGAATCTCTTGGGTTTTATTTTGTTGAGAGCCTGCATCTTCTTAAAGCTACTGAAAGAACTGTTGTGTTTCCTTGTGTATCATCCTGCAGTAAGAGCTTTGGGATATATGAGAAAGTGCTTGTGTATCCCTTGTGCAGCTTTTCCATACCTATTTAAGCTTAATATTCTTTCTGTACCTAAAGACAATCAAAATCTGTTTATGACCTTTTTAAGTTTTGGGTGAAGGAAGGCAAAAAAAAAAAGTCTCCTCAGGGTAATTGGCTTGGTTTAACTATATTTGTCTGAGCTGAAGTGCAGGAAAGCAAATATCCTGACCTAAGTTAAGTACAGAAAACAGAAGGACTTTATCTTCAAATCACTTGGCAGCTTCTGGTGGTAAATTAAGGCAGACAATAACAAGCTGAAATGAGTATTCATGGTCAAATATACTTCTTAACTATTTCTGCTTATATTAAGATCTTAGTTGCTGTTGAACAGTTGAGAAGCTGTTTAGGCATTACTATGAAAATACAGTAGTAAATTTTTTTATTCACTTTTATGGTAATGGAAACAAGACTAAAGAGTAAAAGTAATGCAGTGGGTGTGCACACTTGCTGCCAGTCTGTTAAGTGAGCTTGAATGAGTTGAGGCCTGAAATGTGATAATCTTTGCAGGAATTATTTTTCTATTATGTGTGTTAATCACCCAATAAAACTTTCAGGTTGATGTTAAAGTTGTTATCGTGTATGAAGTCATAAATGTGTTGAAGTCTTCTTACTTAACAATAATCGTTTGTCACATCGTAAATTTGCAGCTGAGGCACAGAGGTGCATCAGAGTTCTTGGCTTTACTGATAGGATGATAAATATGTGGAGACCTCCCTTAAGGAAGGGAGGTCATGAAGCCTTCATGTTGCCTCATAAAGGAGGCAATAACAAACCCAAATCAATATGCTGGGAACAGAAAGGATTTACACAAATCTGAGAAAAGCGCTCTTGTAATAGTCAATTCAGTGTTAAATGTCAGGTATTGCTTTAGAAAATGTGTATCGTGGGACACATTCTACTAATTCTTACCTTCATGTGATTTCTGAGCAGAATTTACTGCTTCGGTTTATTTTAAAGGAATGTGTATCTCAAACTTGGAATTTGCAAGCATAATGAAGATGAAAACAGGAAAGCAGGGGATATTTATGGATTTACTTCAGATATTTCTAACTGCCACTGTGATCAGGGAAGTGAGTTTTACAACATCTTAAAAACAAGCAAACAAACAGAACCACAAACCAACCTCTGAGTCTGAATAAAATAGCCGTGCCAAAATTAAACTGCCCCTCACAGAATGTTGCCTAATGTGTATCCTTCCTTGTGCAGCAATACTTCAATGAGTTCCGACAGCAAACACCATCTGATGAGAGAACCGCAGCTTTCTTCAGTAGTTTCAGCATCTCTGCTGTCCCATACAGGTAAGTCATAGCTTTAAAAAGCTTAATTGAGAAAGTATTTGTTTTTGAGCTGAATCAAAAAATGTTTAAACTTGTGGTGGTGAATTACTGTAACATTGTACTCTGTTAGATTTGGGAATGTGATGCTTCCCTCTACTGGCCGATCCACAGAGAGTAAGTTTTATTATCTGGTGAAGCAAGAAATAAAAATATTTTAAAAGGAGCAGTCTATGTTTAGAACTGAGGTAAGAAGATTGTCATTGCAGTCTCTTACACGGGAAGAATTAATTCCCTTACCTGCATCACAAAACAGCTTTGTATTGTAAAGTGACTAAAATTACATCTGTCAGTTTTGGGGAAGAATAAGTACACTAATATTTTAAGCCACTTCATGTCTACTAGTAACACTAATGCTAGGTATTTGCAGCACGTTACAAAGAGCATACAATGAAGTATTTGAATTTTGCAAGGAAGACTTCTGTTCTCTGTGGAACCCTGTGGTTCCACAGGGTTCATGTGGAACTCATCAACCATAGAGCCTCTGACTGGTATTGAAAATGGACATGTCTTTCAGCTTCGCTTCAAGAGTCTAAATGATTCTTTTATTTCAGATGAGAATTTTTGCATAAATCTCTTTGTATGAGTTGATGCAAAAACCACACAAATTTCTTGGTCAATCAGAGTTTCTAAGATAACAAGAAAAAATGCTTAGCTTCTGATTGTACCATATTGTCCATGAAATGAGTTACCAGTGATGGTAGTATTCTAATCACATGAGCATTCGAAGATGCTCAGAACAGTTTAAGACTGCGTTGTGTGTGTGAGGCTCACGCTGTCAAAGCACTTGCATATTTGTGTTCTTCTGAATGTTTAGGAGGCATCTATGTTTGTCTTCCTTAAATGATGCCTTTTTGCTGCGATAATGTGTAATGTTGCAGATAATTCACCTTTGTAGCTGGAGATGAGCAACTCACTGGGAGACTGTTTCTTCCGTTTAAAATGTGAGTTTTTATGTTAAATCGGTCATAGCTACTGAGAGCCTGCTCAGGTTGGCTCCCCCCAAGATCCACAGACTGAAGATCTTCACTGCGGACTGTGTGTTTCTTCAGCTGGATCCTCTGCCCTTCCCTTGTGCAGCTGTTACCCTGTAGTGACAGACTGAAGGTTGATTGCTGCTGGTGTTGTGAGTGCACATGAAAAAAAAAAAAATCACTTGGCCAAGAATTGCCAAGGAGATTAGCATCTGTGGCAGTGGGTTTCCACTTAATTGCCAAGGAGATTAGCATCTGTGGCAGTGGGTTTCCACTTATTTGTTAAGTGCACATAACTGCACTTTCTTGCTGGTGCAAGATATAGGCAAAGATAGAAGTGACAGATGAATGGCATTGGACAAACCACAGGAGGCTTGAGAACAGTCTGTTTGCCAAGCAAGTATAACTTAATCACTCTAAGTGGATGGTGCAAAATAATTTTCTGTGAAATATTTCAACACTTCAAAAGATGATTTGGTTCCGATTTTGAGGAAACAACAGAGGCACTTGACTTTGGGGCAGCCCCGCAGGTATGCTGTGAAAGAGACAAGTGAGTAAGTGGACAGGAAGTGTATCTGCTATGGCTGTCAATTAGAAACAATTCAGAAATGATCTCCATCAGATCAGAAATGCCCTTCAGAAAGCTGACTAGCTTGGCCCCAGATTTCATCTGAACTACTTTAGCTGGTTATTATGGTGATGTAAGCTCTTTGAACTTAAATGATACTTGAAGCAATTTTTGATAATTGTGTCGTCGTAATCAAACTAGGACCTAAACAGGAATTAGGATGATAGTGCTTTGAGGGGTTTTTGTTGTCCAAAATTAGTAGGCTAGTGTGAGATAAGTTTCTGCAGAGACTTTTTATTTTAACAGCTGAAATCTGCAAGGCTTATGAAGATATGAAATAGGCACACAATTTATTTAGATTACTTGGATCACAACTTGATAAAGCTTTTGACGCATTCATGTCCCCTCTTACTCACTGAGAGTAATTACTAGCCAAATATTCCATGCTGGTCGTATCTTGATAAATACTTGCTGATCTTGGCCTATTGATTAATATAGGTACATTATCGTATTCATTTTACGTAATTTGTGTAGGTTTTTGTATAGGATAACAACTGATAAATACTGGAACTGCAACAAGTTTGACCTTACTCTTTGAAATGAGAAGAAATGCTTTTCAGAGAACAAAATCCTTACTACTTTGGGACACTTGTAATTCCTATCTCTGCCAGAGAGAAAGATAATTTTTTGAGTGTTACTATCTTTGTTTTGGCTTGTTGTGTTTTTTTTTTTTCCTTTAATGTCATAAGATCACCAGGTGATCTTAAAATATTCTCTAAGAAAGCTCAGATCCCGTGCCTTTTATGCTGCAGTCTTTTGTAATCCCTAAAATATTGCAGGTTATTTTGGCTTTCCCCAAAATATTTGCTGAGGTCCAGATCTCTTTTTAATCTCTTAAGGATGAAAGTAATAACTTAAGTAAACACTGAAGTTTCTGATAAATATAGGGTTAATTTTTTCCCCAGGCTTGTTTGTATTTTTTGTTCTTATGTTAGAGTGCTGCATTGATGACTCCAAACTTTTCAATGCATGAGAGAAAATGGCAGAGTTTCAGCAGTAAAGAGGTGTTTTTGTTGGTTTTGTTTTGTTTTTTAAAAAAGGAAGACAATGAATGCATACATTTGTGAAGGCTTGATTGATGTTATGTGCAGAAGTTATCTGGAAATATTGATTTAGCTGAGTCAGAGGTTACTCTTGCTCAACATAGAAAACATGGATAGTTGACTACGGGGTGTTTTGGAGGCAGTTCATAGGAGGTTAAAGGTATTTCATGATACATGTTATACTCCGGCTTGATACAAATCAATCTTGGGGCTACCAAGAGGTGTTGAACTACACGGAACAGGATGCATGTAGATTGAAATATGGGATGGAGACCAGCCCAGTTCCAGTGAATTGCTGAAACTCTGTTAACTGGAGTTGCGTGCACAGCCAGTTACAGAAGGTGTGCTCTTGAACTGTATTATTAAATCCCTGCAGGAGTAAATCTAAGTTCTAAACTCCATATACGTGCTTACAATTGTGCAAGCTGTTTTAACCCTTTAGTATTGTCTTTACTCCCTTTGTAACATGATGGTTTTAATATTATGCAGATGCATTTGAGTTAAATTGCATTGGTTATAAAGTATACTTTTTTTCTTTTCCTGAAGATACTTTTATTATTATTACTATTATCTCCCTCCCTCCCTCTCTCCCTTTCCCTTTCCTTCTTTTGCTTGAAAGATAAGAGTAGCAAAAAGAATGCGTCCACAGGAATCAAACCAAACTTCAGAGCTTTTCCTGTACAAAGGGGAACATTGCATTACTCCATAACAATATCGTGCAATCCATTAATTAAAAAAAAAAAAAGGAAAAATAAAACCTCCAGTCCACAGTATTGAGTCTCCCTAGCATTTTTTTTTATCACTACAATTGCAACAATTTAATTATTGGTTCGTTGGCTTAGTTTTCTTTCAAGTTCTGTGCTTTTTGGAGTGTAACCTGAGCTAATTAAATGAGGTTTTCTCCTGAGAGCTGGCAGTTTTGGCAAGCAAGGTAGCAGCCGCACCATACTGATGAGGAGTGACAAAACTTGTATTAGGCTGGTATTCCTGCCTTGTCAGATAAAACAGTAAATTGATAGCGTTGAGGAATACAGGACACTTTAACGATTGTGCAGCTGAACTCATCAAAGTAAGAATTTATAGTGAAGAGCTGTCTTTGGCCGGGCAGATGTGCCCGTTGCTGCCTTTTAGAGTTAGCGGTCGGAAGTAGGGTGACACTGGAATTTCATTTCCAGTTGAAGTGTTGACCTCCAGCAAGTCATTCAGAACCTTTGTGCTGTAGTTTCCCTGTCCATGTGATAGAAACACAATTTGAGTCACAGGGGTGTTGGTATATAATAGTACCCCACAATATCTTGATGAAGGGAGGTGTGTAGCTGCAATTAACGGTAGATTAGTCTGAATTGCACTCTCAACAAAGAGAAGTCTTTTGGTTAGTCTACAATAAAATCATAATTATATCTCTAGCATCCTTGGCAACAGACTATGGTCCCAAAAGGTGATATTACAGTTTAGTAGTAATTACTGATACAGAGATCAAAAAGATGGACAGACAGAATCTTTTAAACAGTTTCTAGGGTGTAAACATGCATTATGTAAGAAACATTAAATGCATCGTAGTGAATGTGTAGAGGTATGCACTCTAAAGAGATGAACAAATCGTTTGCATAGGTAGGATGTGAACTTTGAAAAATTATGTGCTTGATGATTTAAATTCATACAAAGAGATGGTATTTTCTTGATATGGATTGGTTTCTCAGCAGGACATAGTATCAAATTTTCTTTTTAAGAAAACCAGCCTGTCAGACACAAAGATTATTAGTTGATGAACTGAAGATAACTTGTTTTATCATAACTGTTTTTACAGAAGAATTACCTGATTATGAATCCTTGTGTTGTGAATATATTTTAAACTTTGCAGTGTTTCAGAATACAGATTCCTTATCCCTTTAAGCTTGAGCTTTAAGGCCATGTATAGGAATACAATTACCTTCCCTTATCCAACCCCTCAAAAAAGGTTATTATTGTAAGAAATAGTTCTTGTACAGGTACATCTTTTTAAACACACACACACCCGGTCCCCCCGAATTACTTGATACTCAGTACATTTAATGGTATAGTTCTCACCAGCTCATAGTGAGTTTCCTTTGCTTTCCCCTTTTCTCCCTATTCTGTTTGAAATAGGAACCAATAAAAGTAATAAACTTAGAAGGCAAAGTTCTTTTGTTTACTTTTGAAGAAATTATTCTGCCATCTGGATGACAAACTCTATGCACCAGCTCCTTGCTGTACTATCAATAAGGAAGATGAAAATGAGGAGGAAGTTAGCCAGGTGTGTGAAGAATATGTGTGGAAGTAACACCTCGGAAATAGGACAATAATGAATAGAAGGAAAGGGTAATGTAGGCATGTGAATTCTAAAGGCTTTCCAACGGGAAAAAAAAATTGGCTGCTGAGAATATATTTTAGCTGATTTTTGTGTTACTACTGAGTCAAAGAAGAATAAGACCTAATATAACATTATCGGTGGTATGACATAGTTTGCAAATGGTGATGGTGATTGCTTTCAAGTGACTTGCTTAATGGAAACTTCCCACACACACATACACAATTTCAAGTCTAAAATTGGGTGGCAAGAGCTCTGTAGTTTAGTACATCTTGATACATCTTACCCCTGACAGATTTGGTTGCTAAATTTATTATAGTGCACTTGGTACTAAATATCTAGACCTGTTTTTGCTTTCAGTTTAAATAAAGATCTTTATAGGAGAGGGAAGACATCAGAAGACAAAATCTTTTTTGTGATTATTTATTTACTTATAACTGAGTGGTTTGGAGCCAGGCTTTGTTTTCTGTATTTACATGGCTGCTTAATACAATAGCAGCCTTACACTATGACTCCTTTTACAGGAAAACACGATGATTTAGAATGAACTGTGTGGGATATACTGCTAATTAGTGCACCCATGTATGTGCACGTGTGCATCTGGTGCTGGATTTCCAAGTTGTCCTTTTTACTTATCTGGAACCTCTGAGGTACATGCTTTTTTGCCTTGCACCTGGGGTGGTGGTGTTCAAATACTTGTGCTCTGATGTTCAGCTACCGTAAATCTGCAAAATAATTAGGCTTCAAACTGTGTAGTTGAAATAACTAACTGAAGGTGTAGGAAAACGAATGTTAGCAAAAACTGTTCTGTGAATAAATGTTAAAAGTAATTTAGATGATCTAATTATAATATAACTTATATTTCTAATGCAGAACAGAACATCCCAGCTTGAATTATCTCTTAAGTTTTCTCCCGAATTTTATAGATTAGGCTAAGTTCCTTATTGCAAGACATTTTTAATCCCTGTGTTTTCTCGCGGTCCCTGGAGGTGTAACACTGCATTGCATACTTATTCTGCTCAGTGTGATGAGAAATTGCTAAAATACTTGTCGTAAGGGTAGGGATAGCTTTTTTTTTTATTGTTGAAAGTTTAATAATTTAATTTAGAAGGAATTATCAGGAAAACTTTCATCTAAAAATAGCTGTAACACTTTTTTAAGGAAGCTGGAATTGCTACTTCCACTTTATGTTCTATCTACACATAGATGCTCCAGGGATCCTGATCAAGTGGCTGCTTAACCATTCCTGAGAATTCCCATTTGATTGAGATAAAAAGTGGATGAATACTCCTTTTTTTCTTTTGCTGTACTAGATGGTACAACTGTCTGTAAGGCCTGATTACACATAGTGCCTGTACTTTCTAAAATAACGTTGGACTTCACTTTATAAATTTCCAATAAAAAAGAGAAATTACCCTGTCCAAAAGGAACTTTGGCCTGTGTTTAGAAATTAGCAATAGTCAAAATGAGAATAAATGACTAGTTGCAAAAATGCTGATCATTAATAGCCCTCTTTAAGGGGAGAAATTTGGGTTTTTCTTGAATCAAAGTTCTTGTTGGATTAGCATATTGACAAATAAGTATTAGATAGATGTGCCTATAAGGAAGATGGCAGTTAGAATGCCAAAACTGAGCTTAAAATGTGTAGGGGAAGTACTGTACTTGTAATACACTTATTGTGTACTTTGCATAAAAACAAAACAGATTTTTAAAAATTTGCTAGTAACACTTGAGTCACTCTGTGAATTAATTTTGGAAACCCTAATTGTTAAAGGTGCTCCTTAAATACATGTACAATTTTGGACCCTGTTTTAAAATATTCCTGAATTTGTTATGCAGTAGATTATATGCTGGAAAAAGACTAGTTCATTTAATTTATTAATTTACATTAATAATGCAATTCTAACATGTACCAAAATTTTGTAACTTCAAGTGTCAAGACTGTCCTTGAGCTCTAGAGTCTGTAAGTCGTCTTGGTAATGCCAAGCCCATCTTCAGTGGGAATGCAGGCTAGTGAAGTTCTGCAGAGTTGGGGGTCTCATGGGTTTTCACAGAAACATTCATAATTTAATACCAAAGAACAACGAAACAACATATAGGAACTGAAGATCATATGGACTTGTGCTGGAATTGTGCTTGCTTTCTGTTCACATGGAAGGGTCTGAAAATGGGAATTGCATTCACCTGTTCAGCTCTACTAAGTGAATGAGTTGCAGCACAAGCTTGTTTGATAGTATGAGGTAATTTAACAGTTTTTCTTCTACTTTGGCAAATTGTTAGTACAGTAACTTTCTTTCACTCAATGTTCTGAATTTTTTCCAGTTTACCATAACTTGTTCTCCATACCTGCATTAAATAGCACTTAATGCATAATATGGCTAATGAGTGAGTACATCCCATATCAATAACATATTATATTTTTTAATATTATTTCTGTTGAGGCTAGGAAGGCATCTGTTCAGGTAGAAAACATTGGCAACAGTTAACATCTGTGAAGATGCAACTAAGGTAATCCTTTTGCTTCATCTCATCTTTGTAGGACTACAGGGATACGAGGCATGATGGAGCAAAAAGGGTTTGACCCTGACGAGCCTTACTGAAATTCTCAGAAAGGGTAGGCACTGGCAAAAGAATAACTAGAGAATTTTAGTTTTGCTGAGGGTCTATTACTCAGTGTACACATTAGTATTAGATAGCATGGGAAGAACAGCGAAAGGAAAGTAAAAAATAACTTAGCTCTGTAAAATTGCAGAATGTTACTATAGATAGGCTGCAAGATTAAAGAGCTGTCTTGGCATGTTACGATTCAAAGACCTACAGCCTCATCTGCCTTTTTATCCTAGGGAGTTTTTCTTAAGAATTTCATACTTCAGATATTGCAGTATAATGTGGGTTAAATCGCTGTATTTTGTCTCAATTTTTCCTCAGTGTTTTCCTTTTATCCTTTTGTTCTATCATAATCCCTTTTTTCTCTCTTGGCTTCACTCTAATTTCTCATGTATGTGGTTATTGGAGTAATTTGAGAAACATATACCAATATTGGTTGTTTGGGTGCTTTTCTACAAATTAGCATGCACAATAGTATATCCCAAAACTCAGAGGCTAAAGTCTCTGTGGTAGAGGATATTTAACACTGGGCTGACCAGTGTTTAACCAAGAGTCTCTAAGCTTATTGTACGATCCCTGCCAGTCATGTTAGCTTTCATGGAGCTTTGTGAGGCTTAGAAGAAGGATGTAATGTTTTGTGTGATGAAAACAGTGGCCTGTAATATTTTGTATTTGGAAAAAAACATAGCAAGATTAATTCATCAGTTTATTGCTTAGATGTATTAGGTAAAATAAAAACAAAACAAAGAAAAAGCCCCTAACTTGACTGTATCTGGTAGCACTGCAATACCTACAAAAACCTGTTTTTGTGAAGAGTAGAAGAGGAAAATCACTCATTCTGTTCCTCTGAAGTAGAAGGGTAGTCAGTGGATGATGGTGAAGAAGCAATTCCATTGTGGAGTGAAGCTTATATTTTATTTCCTATTATGGTTAGAAAATGTCTTAGTTCGAAGTCTCGTTTTATTATGTGATGAGAGTTCAGTAAGGGTTCTTCAGTTCACTTCTTGGTTTTGCTTGACAAATCTCTATTAAGGTCTGTCTTCAAAATGTTGTGCTTCATTGTTTATTTTTATTCGGGGAGATTTTGGTGTTTGCTGTGCTGAATCTTGTTAGAAAATGAGAGCATTATGGGATACCTTGATCTCCCCGTGTCCAATATTCAGCAATCCACACATGTTAACTTTATTTAAGGGTGGTCTAATCTTCTGTGCTGTGAAGCTATTGAATTGAGGGATTATTTGCTGCACCATTGATAATTCCTGCTAAAAACTTCAGTTCCTTTACTGCTCCTTTTCAGATTAAATCATTGTCTAGTGTTCATTCCCCCTCGCAAGTAAAATGATGTAACAATGGGCGATGTTTTATTGGAGAGTTAATTGTGCAGGCCAACCAGTTCTGATGTTTTCCTGTAGCTTTGTTTTTCATCCCCTCCCAATATATCCAAGCTGGAATCTTGACATTGCCACATTTAGCAATAAACTGCAAAATAGTTACTTCTGTCTTTCCATGCAGTGTGAAAACCAGATACCTATTTCTTCGAGTTTGTTTGTTTTTTCTGGGCTTTTTATGGCCTGGGCAGTGGGAGCAGCAATGACATTGCTCACTGGATAGAATTTTTGAACTAACAAATGAGAGTTCTGGGGTAGCCTGCTGCCATAAATAAAATCACTAATTTTACTTTTGGTCAAGTAAACATGCCCTTAACTTTTGACGGTGCTAAGATAGTTCCTGTCCTCCTTTTTTACATTGTCATTTGATGGTACAGGAGAGAGATTAAGCAATCTTATACATTATTAATCCCATTTAACATTAAGCTGTGCACAAAGTTCTGCTGGCTGCCAAAGTGCAAAATTATCAGAGCATTGCATGTGGCTTGTGCTGTGATGCTTGGTTCTCTATGGAAAGCAGAGAAACTGGGGAAAGGTAAGGTTGATTTAAATTTAATACTTGATCTCTACTTGCCATCTAAGAGAACTGGCTCACAAGGCTGTCATCAAAATTGTTTTATGACCAGTGGATAATTAGTCATCTGTCAGCACTAAAATGTTTGTTTATTGAAAATGTTTGGAAGTCTTTGTTGTTGTGTTGTGTCATGATAGGGAGTGTTACGTACCTGGCTTATGTTAAAGAAGGAAAAAATGCTCCCTGAGGGGAAAAAAAAAAATAAAAATACTTATGTGCTTAAAGGCCTAAGTGAAAATCCTGTATTAAAGTCATCATATATAGTAGTGAGAAAGTGGGGCAGTCTGTATGAGGGACGCAAATAGCGTAACTGTCTAACAGCTTCTATTTTTGAAGCTATTAATAATAACCCAGTTCCTGTTTACTGTATATTTTAAGCCAAGCAGCCTTTGTATGCACAAAATTTTAGTGTTCTCTCTACATGTTGACAGGGAGCTTGCAAGTATTGGATAAAACGTGTCTGCCTAGTGCTTTTTCTCTGTCTGGCCTGGGTTCAGCAGGGAGTTACGCTGATCGCAGAAAAAAAGTATGTGATACAGATGAGGGCCTGAACACCTTTCTGCTTTCCAGGGTACATAACCTTGTGTCTGTCCATCTCATTAGATGAATGTAGCCCATATGCCCATGCCTCTCAGCTCTTCTTGTGTCCACTAGTGAAAACTTATTCCATAAACTAACTTCATTGACATGGCGTGGAATTCTTTTTCTCTAGTGCTACCCTTTGATATCTATCTAGAACAAGGAGGGTTACTATATAAATGGAAAGATCTAGCTATACTAGATTTCTTTATTTTAAAGAATCTGAGTGGGATTTTTCAGACTAACTTTCTTGAAAGATTTCTAGTTAATTGTAGATGTTCGTGTTTATTCTGGTTATGCTTACTTGTTGTCTGTTCTGAAAGATGTATAGATTTTTACTGTACATAATTTTGCTAGACTGTTGTTTGTATATCTCTGGGTTACTTTATTTAGTCTTTTGGGACTTTATCTACTACAATGAATTTATTATTTTTTCATCAGAACATAGTATAGTCTCTTCCCTGGCTTTGAAATCTGTAAGTGCATGGAAAAGAAAACTCTTAAATCTCTTTCAAAATGTAAGTAAGTGAACTTCTCTGGTTTATGAATCAGATAATTAGAGGCATGACTTTTATCAGACCTCACTGCCTGTTTTTATTTCTGTAGCCTTAAAAGCTTCAGTTAATCATTCTCAATAGACTGAAAAATAGTTTCCATGTAAGCTAATAAATTTGGAAGCATCGTTTTAAATCCTGCAAACAGATGTTGAGGATAAATATTGCTCATCTAAAAGCAGATATTGCTAATGTATAATAAAAACTGCATAAAATTGCTGGAAATGCTTGTTTTTGTCTTGAGAGAATCAGCGTTAATAAGTCGGATCAGTCATTTTTATTTAGGCAATATGAAAAAACATATGTCTTCTTGCTTTACCAGCTGTCATAAAATTTTGGAGAAAAGGGTTGTTTCCAAGCTTTCCGAAGGGAATATTTCACAGAAGTATTTTGACCTTTATAGCTTACAAAACCAATTGACTTCCTTTTCCTATAAACTATTTTTTGGCTGAGGTTTTTCTACAGCAAAGCTCTAGTCGTGAGGAAAAATACTAGTTCTGAAGAAAATAACTGGACTGCCTTCTAGTGGTTTGAGTTATCATAGATCACTCGTATATATATAAAAAAACCAAAACTCATCTCTTCAAGTGAATCATATCATTCCAAATTTAGTATGTTCCCCCCAGTATTTCTTAATATTCAACAATTATAAGTGCATTTCAATGATATTTGCATTTTAAGAAGCACAAGGCAGATTGTACTGGTCACACTTTGTTTGTTTGTTTTTATTCTTAAGACCTTTTGCTTGTCTTTGTTATTGTAATTAGTATATAGGAGTTCATTGCTAGATCAAGAGATATTAATCTCAAAATGAAGGGCTCTCTTTTTTATCTCATGGATAGTATATAACTAAATTGAAAAAAAGAAAAATCAAAAAAAACCCACCCAAAATCTCAAAAATCCCCACCAACCGAAAAAAAAACCCTGACTGAAGTGCTACCACTAAGAAACAAAAGAAAAATGTGTGACAACAGAAGCACTGAATTGAATATTAGGGTAGTTTAAAAGTTTTAATGTGACAGAGTACTGAGGAGAGAATATATTCTTAATAATTTAAAATTTGGTTTGTATCCTTAGACACCAGCAAAAGAGGAACTTCTATAAATCTAGTGAAGGCCTTCATTTTGTAAGGTGGGGGGGATTTAGTATTATGAATTAATTAAAGAGACCTCATTTGTGAAACTCTTTAGTAAATTTTCTTTTTGTCATAGCAAGTATTTAAAATATTATTGTACACTTCTCTTCTGCTATATGTGCCACCTGGCAGTAGAAAATATTAAGATCTCTGTAAACAGATCTTTTACCGGATACTGACTTTAACCTACAAACAAGGTTATATATTGTCCTGATGGCTCTTTCATAGTTCGTCTTCATGTTGAGTAAATAGAAATCAAAACCTATCATTATCATCATCATTATTATTACTTCCCAACTTTGTGTAACTTTCTATGAGGTATTTTGTTTCTCATCAGGCACTGAAACATACACTGGGGAGTGTGAAGAATTTTTTTACTGTTAGCATGGTATAACAGTAATGACAGAATTTATTGTATCCTGAAATCAGAACATCATAGAAATGCTCTCATCTTCAGTAAGAGTCCTAGAATTGACATTTTTCTCAAAATTCTTATTGTGAGGAAAAAAACTTACACTCTGGTTCAAATTATCTTCTGGAAATAAAAGAATTGCATATAGTGTGAAGATATTAGCACTATTTGCTGTGCACTGATATTAAAACAAAAAACATGAAATGAGAGCAGGGCAGTGTAAACTTCAGTCTTCAAGCTTCTTTGGAGGTACTGTTAAAGGCTGTTTTCTGTGATAATGCTGTGGATATACACTTGAGGAGCTGTGGAGGCTGCTACAGTAGTAGTAAGGAAGGTTAAGGTGTGCTTTACAATAAGATGAATAGTTGCAAAATTTTTACTTAAGTAAGCAGAAAAGTTAAGTAATAAGATGTTACTTTTCTCTGGCGAAGAACCTTGCAAAGATGCTGAAGAAAGGAAACCTGTAAGTGATGAGGTGTGACGCAGATTGAGGGATAGTAGTCTGAACTGAAGGGATAAGCACATACAGGGATGGCAGCAGTGCTCAAGGCCGCTGTAATATAGATGGTGGAGGGAGAATCTTGAATCAGCGAATTATGATCTGGTTTCTGAAGATGCTGACCACTGGGGAAGATTCATAGTGTTCAGTGTGAAGCGCTGCTGTACGTGGGCCCTTTAATCTCTGACATTAAGCTTAACAAGGAAACAAGGCAGTCGCTATCTGTGCTGCCCAAGATAAGTAGAATGTAGAGGCGAAAGTCATGAGAGGTGTTAAAAATGGTCCAGCAATTTACTAATACAGTAAGAATAATATTTAAAACTAGAGGAGGAGAAGTAGCTCCCAGTGGTGTGAGATGCGTTGTGGTAAAGCATGGCTGCTACTAATAGCTTCAAAATGTGACACTCTTGGAGTGCAAAGTGGTGGCACTGGTTGACACTTAGAGATTACAGGTAACACTGAATAGCTTAAACTTTCTTTAGCTCTTTCCTGCTGCAGTGTGTATTTTTATTCTTTTCCCTTTTCTGTTCTGCTAGTTGCCGTACCTTCACCGCAGGCATGGTTGGAAGATATTTGCAAAATAAAATGTTTTCCATGAAAGAGGGTTCTGGCCTCATCCTCAAACATACAAGCTCAGATGTTTCAATGGACTGACTTGAAATCTCCGTGCTATTGCTGTACCATAGAAAAGTGCACAGAAGGCTGTACCGCTGCTTTCCTTTAAGTGTCCAGAGGACCACTAATGCTTAGAAGGTAACTTCTTACATCATACAAAAATTAATAGATGTGGTGTGCTTTGTAAGATGTCTTTTGCTTTTATTTTGCCAAAGCATTATAATATTCCAAGAGTTCTTCTGTATGATTATTTACATTTATAGGTGCTTTTTGTTTGATGGTAATGTAATAGATGGAGAACTCTGAAATAAACGTGTAAACTAACACTTTGCGTGGTAGCCCACACTACTACTAGCCCAATTGGTTAGGCATTGTTTGTAAGTTTTTACATATCTTAGTATACTAAATATATAAATAAATATTAAATGAAAATGGGAGATTAAAAAAAAAAAACCAAAACAAAGTCAATTTTGCTGCAGATAAAACTTCATGTCATTTTTGGAAATGTTGAAAGACATCATTAATCCCTATTCCTACCATCAATGTCTCAGTTTATCCTCTTTATAGTCTCCTGACCTGGAATATATTTTTTTCTATTATTTTTTCCCTACTGCTTTTCAAATTAAGTTTGTAAGATCATTAATAACATTAAGAAAACAGGTATTTTAAACTTATGCCTGCTCACAGGCTTACAGCTGCTAATATCCAGCTGTTTTTCTGTTTCCATAGTCGGTGTTGGTGACTAGTACAGCTAAATAGTTTGCAGATTTGAACCTGGAAACAATGTTGTCATCTGTCATTGGGGATAATTTCTCTGTCTAAAAACTTACTAGCTGTAGAGCTGAAATACAGAAGTTAGAGGATGAAATGCCATTTTGTAGAGTTGTATTGTTTTTTTTTCCTTTGGTTTGTTTGTGTGTTGTGGATTTGTTTTTTTTTTCCTTTTCGCCCCAACAGTAAAAGGCATGCTTACAGAAAGCAGCCATTTTGAAGGCTCAGAAGAATTGTAATATGCTCAATTTCTCTTTTCTGGTTTTTTGTTTCACGTGCTGACCACTATACAGACATTAGAAGTAGGTTTAACTTTGATCTGCAAATTAATTTCTTAAAACAAACTAACACAAAAGCAAACCAAACCCTGCCCACAGATCCTTGCTTTATTGTTAGTGGTCTTAGGGGCGTTCAAAACTTCTGGTGGGCCAGCTGAATTGAAATCTGGTTTTTTTAATTATTCTACTTTAGTATTTGCAATCCTTGTCATTATTTTTCTTAAAACCGCATATGCTTTTCATGTTCTCAATGTAGTAGTTACCTGACTGAGAAACACGTGAGTGGGTATTAGTGTTTGTCATGTAATTTCAGTATTCACCTTAATTCAGTTTGATCCTAGACTTCTGTGGTGAAAGATGGGGTAGGTTCCTTGCAAGTTTTTATTTCTCATTGACGTCTTTGCTTTCTTCAGATGCGCTGCTCTAAAACCCTGAAGAGAACTAAGGTATAGGTTAAAACCTTTCCTTCATAAAAATGTTCAGTTACCTGACAATAATAAATTAAATACACAGACTTGGAAGTAGGATTCAACTAACCAAAAAGTTAGTTTAAAAACATAGGCTTTAAAGGACTGAAATCATTATTGACTAGAAATTCTTCAGGGACATTAGTAACGTATTTGATAGTTGCCAAGGAAACATAACCTTCCCAGTGACAGTATGCATTGCAAATAATAAGTAAGTGAAGTAATTCTGGCAATGCCTGATCCACTTCAGCATACTTATTCTTCCTTCAGCCTCTGCAAAAACTGCAAACGTGTTTACATCCGCCTAGATTAGTATCCACTGTATATGCTGAACCCTTAGTACTTCATATTTGATGTTGCAAATAGATTCAAAACAAAAGCAGGATATCAGTTTTTCCTGACTGAAAAATTGTCATTTTGCAATGAAACGGGCAGTGAGTATGTACCCGGCTGGCCACGCTTGATTAACCAGAGGGCATCTTGGAGAACACAGAGGCTATTACAGACTCAAAAATTGGATTATGCTTATCCTACATATTGATGTAGTACAGAAATAGTGGATTCAACGTAGCCTAGAACAGCAGCAGCAAGTTTTGCAGTGCTTAGTATCCTTCAGCTTGGGCATGTAGAACTCCGTACTACTGTAGCAAATGCAGCATGAACGTCCTTGTGTATTTCCCTGCCTTGGGGTGCAATGGAAGTGTTGAGTGGAAGAAATTGCTGGTTCAGATATGGTGCAAGACTAGCGATCAACTTATGGGCTAACCACAATCCATTTGAAATATGAAGAGTTTATACGTTATAAACATTAGTGCAAGGTATCAAATGATGATAATGGAATGTTTAAGAGTTGCCAAATCACAATTTTCAAATGGATCTGCTACCAAAATAGGTGACCTGGGTCCTTGAAATGGTTAAGTAAGGTCAAAAGAAGAAAACAAAAAGCCTTTAACAGTGGCAACACCTGAAAGACAGGGATTTGCAACTCTACTTGTTTCTTAGTGCTGTAAATGATTCAAGGTGACCTAATCTGAACAGAACTTTGTTAGGCAAAATGAATGTTTTAGAGCGAAATTGCTATCAGAAGCTTATATATATATATATATATAGTCACAGCATACTTCAATACTCTTTGAGGAGGTTAACGCTGGGACTGAGAATAACTTGGAGCACAGGTTATTGTTGAGGAAAAATTGCTTTTGAAAACTTGGATTTCCTAGTGGAGCTACTGTAGTTGTGACTCTAAAAGCAGCAAAATATAGAACTGCTCACAGCACTGTTGGGTGTGTAATGCAGCGATGAGTGAAGTGTCCGAGTGGAGCATCTGCGCAGGATCTTGGGATCTGTGAGGGTGAGCCCTCGCTACTACTGCCCGGGGAGGAAATTCACTCTTACTGCTGAGAAAGTACCATCAACCTGTGTATAGTGCAGTGCTATAGAGGTCATTTATCTGCAGTCTTAATTACATGAATTCAAGTAAATAGATGATATATAAATTTAAGTTCTGAGAAATATTAAAAAGACTGAATAATGGTTATTTCTTGCCAAATAGGCATTTGCACAAATTTCACCTTGCCTGCAGAATTGATTTTTCTGCATTAAGGAGATTGTTTTATAATTTAGCAGTACATAATTCTTATTTCATTTTGATGTTGGCATTTGGATGATTTTTAAATGGGTCTTACTAAGAAATGAAAGCTAATGACTTAATTGAACAGTGGCTGAAATAATCCCCGAAGATGTCTTTTTACATTGTAAATTAATGTCTGTTGTTGTCATTATCTTATATAAATGATTGGGGGGTTTGCCCCGCTTTCTAGCCTCATCTCTGTTTTATATAATAAATCATAGTGAAAATTCAGTGAAGACCTCCCCATTTTGTAATCTGCATGAAATATGCCTGTATCCATTATCCAAGTACAATTTGAAAATTGATCACAGCTCTTGCTCGCTGCCATGTTACTCTGATATTTGGCAGCCAGAATGTCGTTTCGAAGGCAGAGAAGGAAGTGACTTAGAATGGCTTGAATTAAATATGAACCTCATCTTTATGGAGGAGGAGTCAGGAAGAGATGGAAATCATATAAAGCCTTTCCTGAGGCACACGATCTAGCTAGAACTAAATTATTTGGAAGACCATAACTTTGTCTGAAGTTATGAAATGCAAGTAGTATAACTTTAGTCAAGCATCTATGTGGTTTTTGATGTTTTTATACTGGCGTATAGGATAAAATATACCACAATTTGGGACTTTGAACTGGGGATTTTATTAAGACGTTGCATACTAACTGTTCACTTGTATACAGTGCTTATTGGCTGCGCATTGATATCTTGGTGATGGTAACGTTTAAAAAAAACCATAGCTATGCACTTGCTGATTACAAATCAATCCTTGAATACCTGTCATAACTTCTGTAACACAAGCATCTTAATTTTTTTTTTTTTTGTGGCGCAAACAGAAAGTTCAGCCTTCTTGTTTTGTTTTCATTGATCTTAAAGATATCTTCAGTACACATGGTTGGATGCAGAGGGAAAAGACAGGCACATCACTATGTAGAACTGAAGCCTGTCTTCTTTTTCAGCTTTTTTTTTTTTAATTAAAGAACTAATGAATAAAGGAAGTAATATAAAGAGTCAAAGTGAAACATACAATAATATTAAGTCATATATTATTGTCACAAAAAGCATTTTTATACAACTCTAATTTCAGACCTTGTTTTCATCTTAAGCTTGTAATGAAGTTTTAGACTAAACTCAAGAGGTTCACTTAAAAAAATAAAATGGCAAAGTCAAGTTAAGTTTAGTAAAATTTAGTTTAAAGTGAAGTTAAAATTTGGTTGCTAGCTTGTTGTATTTGATGTCAGTGGTGTAGAAGTATTTGTTCATTTTAAACTTTGGAACAGTGGGCAAAATGAGCTGTAGGACTGTCTCTGATATCCTTTCTCTCTTTCAATAGAGAAATTTGCCTTGGGACTTAGCTGCTTCTATCTCTTACTCTCTCAGCAGCCCAGGCATCCCTTCTTCTTTCAATGAGATGGTGCTAACATGGAAAAGTAATGATGAGGATTCATCTTCTCCTATGGCCATGTGATTTGTTGTTAGGGGACTTAATATGAATATCTAGCAGAAAATAAGGAAAACCCAACATTACGTAGTGGCCTAGCTCTCCCTAACAATGTGCAAGTAGTTTATTTAGTAGCTGTAGGAGATATTAGTCTGTGAGGTCATTAATGAAATACTTTTTTGATAAGATTTTTATCTTATCAAAATGCAATGAAAAAAAGGTGTTGTGAATAAACAGCAGACTCGGATCACTTCAAAGAGTTTGGGAAAAGCTCTTCATGGAAAACGTGGTATTGGCATTCCTGACAACTAGGTGCTCCTGCTACAAGCAAGTCTCCTACTTTTCCTTCCCAGAGAGCAGCTAGTCTGTTTAGCTGGGAGAAGCTGCTGCCATGGGGAGGAGTGGAGAGGAGCAGAAACAACAACTGGAAAGCCTGCAGCGTATGAGCAATCTCCTCCTTCGGCAGCGTTATCCTTGAGCTTTCAGATAGCAAGCTGCAAGGAAAGGACAACAGCAATGGGCAGCTGTCATTTTTACTGTTTAGCCACAGTCATTTTAACAGAAGACAGAAAACAGTATATCCGGAGTAAACTGAAAACAAATAACTACACCATCTGTTGTGGTGGGAGTAGCCATATGGAATTAAGTTCAAAGGGTACTGTGTTATGGGTGTTAACTCTTTGACTACATCCATGTTGTACTCAAGCAAGTGACTAAAATGAGGTAGCTACTGACTATCAACAACTGTCATGTTGGAGTAGAACGGAGCTTAGTCTCCCATCTCATCAATAGCGTTAGAAAAAAATTTTATGTAGTACATGATATCCAAGGGTCTGGCTTTGCTCAAACCAGTGGTAATCAGGGGTGGCAAGGGGAAAAAAAAAAAGTGTTTTCTAAGGATAGGTGGTGGGTGTTGCAGCAGTGCTTCATTTTTCCATCAGCCATGGCTTCAGAATACTGCCTATGTGCTAGTCTTAACTAGGAGGGAGGGGTGTAAGTAAAGGAGTGACTTAATAAATCAGTAGCTCTGAACATGTGGAATACACAAAAGGCAAGATGATAATATAGAGATGAATGTTATGCTAGTTAATTCTTTCTTGTATGCTTCGCTCACTTTTTCAATGTTGCTGCATTTTCTCTAACTGAAGGGAATATACTCTGGTTTTTAAGACAACTTGCTAGTTCAGTTGTTACTATTCTAAAATTTCTTCAAATTTATTACTTCCTTTTGACAGGGATTAAGGTACACTACAAAGGACAAACATGCTATATGGTGCTGCAGTCCCTTATTTGCGTGCAGTTATTGTGGAAGAACTTAAACACTTTTGGTAGAGGTAAAATTAAAAGATCTTCCAAATGTATCAAGATTACACTGAAGCATCTTGTGCTTTTCCATCTATTTTAAGATGTGAATAGCGAAAGGATTTATTAGTCTTATTAATAAGTGTCTGAATTGGTAATAAATAGCAAAATCTGTATTATTACAAGTTGATAGTCTCTGCAATGAAAACAGTAATATGTCCATATTGCATGTGGTGGCAAACCTTAGACACATTAAAAATTCTTTCATAAGAAGATACTGCTCTTTTTTTTTTTTTTGTACCTGGGAGCAGTCTTGTATGTCAGATTGCTAATATCTGCATGCTGTGGGAAATGACCTTGTTATGGATCTAGTTCTTACTGCTAATCTGGAGATACACTGATAAGGATCTAAAGCATAGTCAGATGGCCTTGTAGCTCAGATTTTAAGCATATTATTGGCAGACTGTTGTAGTTAGTCACCTAGAGATCCCAAGGCACTTAGGCAATTTATACATAATTGGTTACTTTGGTCACCATTATTCCATGAGTCTGTTCAATGCCATTTTCTGCTAGATGGCAAGTGAAGCACTTGTGTGCTAATGACAGTGCTACTTTGAATACCAGTACAGTAAGAATGGGAACCTGCTGATTGTAGGAAAACTAAAATGAGTACTTGGTGTGTCCTAGAATTTCCAGCCAATATCGTCAATCAGGTTTCACAGATGTTAACACTGGTCTTTTCTTAATAATAACAATTAATAAAGGATAATAAGGGCTGGGCCAGTAGGAGTGCATGTGGTTCTTTGTGGAGCAGCAGCAATAATTCTAAATATTTTGTATACTGTAGCCAAGAGAATCTTTCTTGCAATAAGGAGCTAAAAAAAAAAAAGTCAAAAGCCCTCTCAGTGGAGTTTAAAATGTTACACGATTATCTGTGGGAGAGTTCCCTCATAAGAAAAAGCATAGGGCTAAATGGTCCCCTCAGGGTACCTTCCAAATCTGTGGTCTCTAAAAGCCAAACTCATCTCTGTTGGGTAGCAGCTACCAGAGTACCTGTTTAACTTTTCCAGAACTCCAGCCCAAAAGATCATCTACAATAACAAAGTAAGGTGGCGAAGACTTTAAGAAATGTGAAGTAACGATATTATATGCTCTTAAAACAGTTTCCAGATTGCATCGGAGGAAATTTATTTGCAATCAGAAGCTGTTAACACTTATGTTGTAATGATGCAATTATTAGTAAGCTAAGTAAACATCATCTGGGCCTTGTTCCTTATTGAACTACAATAAATCAAACCTGAAGTTTCATCCGTAAAGGTTAATCTACCATAATTTTATAAATTAATTTGGACAGAGATTTAGCTTCTCTTGATTGACCCAAATTAGAAAGAAGATGGAATGAGGTTAAGGCCATCACTGAAGGGATGTGAGAAATCTGATGGCTTTAGCCAAGAAAAACTTATTCACAACACCAAAGAAGTGACAGCTGTGTTACAGGGTGGATGGTTTTTTCATTTATTTTATTTTTCTTCTTTCTTCCTAAACAATGGCCTTTCAGTGGTGTGCTGGTGTGTAGCCAGCGCTTAGGGAAGCTCATGGTGAAATGTCTCTCATATGCTTACTTGTTACTCAAAGCTGTCACCAAGTCATGACAACAAATACTATTCCAACTCCCATTATTACCAGTTATTTCCAACCATAATTCTTATGTTTTGAAATAGTGGGTATATAACCTGGAAAATTTCACTGTATTTTTTGTTTTCTTTTCTTTTCTTTTCTTTTTGTTTTGTTACTGTCAGTCAGGTGACAGGCAAGGTCTAACTGGGGTGTATTTTCTAATATACTGGCTGTTTACTTGGCTTGTAAAAATTCATGTTTAACTTCATTAAATATATTTACATCTAACATATGGTATCAGAAAAGCTTAAAAGAGAAAGTCTAAGGACTTAATCCCTTTAGTGTGTTGGGGTTTTGTTTACTTTCTTAAACTAGAAAGGGTTTGGCTTCAAACTAGAAGTGCAATCAGAAATTAGAATAAATTCTGATGAAATTTTATCTTGCCCATAAGAGTCCATTAGACATTTTGGGGTTGTTTGAATCAAACTAATGGAGACAAGATGCATAAATCCAAAAGATTTTAAGGCAGTAGTAAATCCAGTACGTGACATCGTGAACAATGCCGATGACCGTCTGATGTGTAATGAAGAAAACATCCTTGTGCTTATGGGTTTGTTTTTTCCCTTGCATTGCAAATTTGTCTCTAGATAAAAGTTAAAATATTCATACTTGTGTGTCAGTACAGTGCATCTAACTGCAGAATATCATCTACTTAACTCACTTTCAGCATCCACGTTGTGATGGTAGCTTTTTGTATACGTAGGAGTTACATGAATGATGCGAAATATATGTTTTGAATATGTGGGATGGAATTGTTTTTCAATCAGAAAGGTAGTTTGTGAGCAGGAGAATAATTGAATTCTGAGGGCAGTTCTTGGGCTGTGAGGAAACCAATTGTAATTCACCTGAATGCTTTAACCATTGGACTTTCTTAGATGCATTTGAATTTTAGGATTTTTAGGACTTCTCTTGGGTTCTGGGTTTTGGGGTATTTGCTTGCTTGTGGTTGAGTAGTGTTTAAAACAAACAAACAAGAATTTTGTTTGTTCTGTTCAATATATAGCAGAACTGATTTGCTGAAATCACTTTTATTGTAGGATTATAGTTTCCCTGGCAGCTGTAGCACAGTTTGTTTATGAAATACGGACATTAACTTTAGCTTCTTATTATGACAGTGTCAGGTTTTTTCATGTAATGATTGGAGAACAGACGCCTGCCTGTCTGCCTCTGTGCCTTGGCATTCTCGTGGAAAAAACAACAAAAGTAGTTTTAAAAGCTTGTAGCGTAGTGGCATTTGAAATAGTTAACTTAAGTGGGTATATACTATCAATATGCAGAGCAACTTCAATTTAAGTATCTTTGTCATGAATTTGAAATATCAAGGGTATGGTATGCAAAAGGTAATCAAATTGTGCATCAGGACTGTTTTTCTAGCTAACTATAATTAAAACTTCCCCTTTGCCTCCTTTCCCATGCTCAAAACATGATTGATTGTATCAAATTTTCTCTGAACTAAATCCTTCAGCCCTGGGTTTAACCGTATTTCTGGATGCTTAACTTATTCAAAGCAATGAGGGAAGAAAAACAAGACAGGAATGCCTGTCACTTTGTGAAATGGAAAGTAATATTGTCCTGGAACAATTAATTTCCCATCTAGAGATGCTTCCAAAATGTTCAGTTAAAGACTGCAAATAAATGGAACCAAACAATTTATATAGCGAACAAAATGTTATGCAGGTACAAAAATAACTTGCTTTTTTTAAACTCCAAATTTATTTCCCAACTTTTCACAGGCTAATATGTGGTAAATGCTATTAGAGCTAATACTGGAACAAG
The DNA here is from genome assembly GCA_013399435.1 of Arenaria interpres. Taxonomy (NCBI): domain Eukaryota; kingdom Metazoa; phylum Chordata; class Aves; order Charadriiformes; family Scolopacidae; genus Arenaria; species Arenaria interpres. The sequence continues at coordinate 27,336 of VXAK01000335.1, read as the reverse complement.
AGGTTATACTGTGGAGCTTCTAAGCTCAGACAAGCAAGAAGACCTTAGATTTAAAACTGTTAATTAATAACTGCATTTCTTTGTGATGATGCAAGTTCCGCCATAATGAGAACAGATATAATTTCTATTTATAAGTTATTATTCTTTCTTTTTGCCAGCTTTTCTTAATGAGGTTGATGCATGTAATGTAAATATCATTTGTTGTTTCTAAATCCAGTTATAATCTAGCAACCCAGTTCCCATACTCATGACTAGCTAGCTCATTTGTTTTAGTATTTATCACCCCGATTGTATTTTAATTCTTAGTCCCGGCTAATGATGCTGGACCTCAATTTATGCATTTCCAGTAAATTTCTTGATGTTTTGATCTTCCTTTTTGTGAAGATGTTCAAAACCACAGTTATAAACTGTGTAACAGCAGTTCATATTGAATCAATATGTATAATATAAATATTCTCCTTGGTATTGTTCCTTGGTCAGAACAGTTCTCTGTGGATAATTGCCTTTTGTAAGCTTCTCTTTGTTCATTTGAATATATCTGATGGGTTTGGCAGCCTGTTACTGTTCTGTACAGCTTAGGAATGCCCAGCATTAAGCTGCTTTTCTTATTACAGTTACGAGAGCATCAGATAAATTGGCTGCAAAATATCCTAGTAATTAAGCATTTTTATATGTGTTTCAGTATGATGATCATCTCAGGCTAGAAACAATATCCTCTGATCTGTATGGTGGAATAAATTTGCTGTTGGGTATCTAGAAGGCATTACGAGCTAACATGAACAAATTCTTTGATTTAGCTTAATAGCACATTTGACTTAATTTTTTTCTTTTTGTTTACAGTATTTTACATCCTTCTAATGTCAGAAGGTATTCTGCATGTTATTAACATGTTAAGTTGATCAACACTGCTAAAACTCATGCTTGGAAAATTGAGTTCCGATTTGCAAAGTCGGAGTTGCGGTGGTTCTACAACTGGTCTTGTTACTTCCCAGGATAAGAACTTTGTGGAGTAACTGAAGCTGTATCAGTTATAGATGTATTTTGATATGCCTCTTCCTATAAAAAATTATCTTATAATAATATGACTCCTATCAACTTTGACTTCCTGAGAAGGTCAGAAGCATCAAACAAGCAGATGTTAAATTAAAAACACTGATTACTGAAAAGCAGAGAATTGTGAAATTCCACTGCTTCTGTGTTTATCTATGGCTGTGGGTTTTTCCAAGGTACTTAATGGAAGGTCCCTTTGTTGTAGATGGTGCAATTTTTTCCTATTATCTAGCTGTTATTTTGACAATATCTCATGCTGGGGGCTGTGCCATAGCTAAAAATTTTCCTTTAAGAAGAGGTTTTGTGGCTACAAGTGGAAACAATAACTGTTGATTCATCTGAGTTTAGACAGCTGATGTAACAAGTCCCATCATTCAAACAATGCAGTGACTCATTTTGTTAATCTTTTGCTCTGTGACAAAATATATTGGAGGTAGCTTCGTGTTAAACAGTATGTGTTCCCTTTAATGGTGATGTAATTACCCTTGAGTGGTAAAATTCCTTGAATTAAAAAAAAACTAATTTCTGCCCTGTTGAGAACTAAAAGTTGTCCTAAGCTATAGAGCAGATGTGTGTGGTGTGTAAAGGATTGAGATCAGATAAGAAATCTTGAGACTGAAACTCTGGTCACAGTGCATGCCATCAGTATGCAACTTCACTGTTTTGATAGTATTTTGAATAGTTGTTTCAGCATCCAGCATGCATGAACAGCCAAGGTTGCTTGGGATGCATTTGTTTAGATGCAAAAATCATCCTGGGTAAATAAAAAAGCATGGGCCTTCCATTGGGCAGTCTCTAGTACATGCTAACCAGCAAGGAAAAGAAATCTGTTAATCTACTCTATTTGAAGCCCAATACAGCTGCCAATATTTAAGTTGAAATGGATGAAGGCCAATGAATACAAGTTGCTTGAAGGAAAATTCCAGTGGGATGCTAAGAGAAGAAATTCTGTGGATCAATACTGGAACAGGTGCCCAGGATGTGAAATCTGCAGCTGTGGGGATAGTCAGAGCTTGGCTGGTCTGTTCCTGAGCAAACGCTTCAAAAGTGAAGTTGGTCGAGTTCATAAAACCAGCCAGGTGACCTTCTCAGGTCATATTCCCAAACAAAACAATTCTGTGATTTTTTTGTAGGGAGGTGCAAAATAAGCCTTACTGATACCTGCAATGCCTTTGTTCAAGTTATAGTATAAGGATAGTATCCAACTATGTAGAATAGTAGCTATTTTTTTAAATATACATCTGCTAAACTCATTATTTGAATCAGATGTGATAAAAGGTGGAGTCGTCTAGGTATTTCCTTTTATCTCTAAAGCAACTTTGATTCATATTTAATGTAGATTTCTCCACAATGCTTATTTTCTTTCATGTTCATTCTTTACTCAAATATATATTAAAATGGAGGAATTATTTCCTTCTTTTAGAAAATAACTTTGAAAGTGGAAGAAGCATTGACTTAATGTGGTTGTACCTGTAAAATTGATTCACATGCAGTATTAGAAATTTCCTATTTAATACTTAGAATCATATTGTAAGACTTGCAGACAAGTGCACAAGCCAAAATGGAATCCCCAGAAGGGAATCACTGATATAGTGAAATTACTGAGCTAGAACACAAAATTACTTATTGTGTATAAATTAAGTGATTCTTCTGGTCTTCAGAACTCTGGACAACTGGTAAAACTAACAAACCACCTAGACTGATTTTTGAGTTCTGCAAACCATCAATGTGCTCTCTGCAGGAAGTAGTTGAGGCTGGAATTGGAAGGAAAGCACTGAGGCGATTTTATCGTGGTAGGGTTTTTTATAGAGATACATTTATACCTAGTGCAGCTAACTACCAGATACATGCTTGCATGCACTTTCGAGTGATTTTGTACAAATTTCTTTGCAGTCAAAGTCTGAGTGAGCAGTAATCTCTAACTGCTACTTAGTAGACTCTGAAGAGGAGAAAAGGGAGACTTTCTGCAAAAAGATGTATAGTACATGGGGTAAAAACTGTCAGGCTTGAGGATGAACCAAGATAATAGTACCTTTAGTTGTTTTAGTACACTTCAGTACTTAAGTCCTTTACACAGATTGCAAAATTGGCCCTTGGATACTTTCATCTTGTGACTGTTTCAGTCTGCACTTGATAAAATATTTTAGTTCTTTTTCTTTGGATCTTGTCTGGAGCAAGTAGGGTGTTGATTGAGAATGAAATACAAGCAAAGGGGATGCAAAACTTTCCTTCCTTCACTTTCGGCATGGCACACAGTTTTTAGTACCTTGGCTATACGTCCCTATCTTTTTCTGTGTAAATGTGGGACTGCACTAAATTTGTTTGAACTGAGCTGCCCATCCAAACGCTTCTGGCTACAATCAGTATTTATAGGCCCTATTGCTAGTAGTTTTGCCATGTTTTCCTGAAAGCTTTAGAAGCATTTTCAATAGCTCGGACAATAACCAAAATAGCAATGTTGGGGTAAATGACATGCCTTCTGAAAAATTACAGACTTGGTGAGATAATTAGGCTATTTCCAGATTATGCAGACACAATCTATAGTAATTTTACTGTTAAAATAATATGTATATAAGGAGTCTTATTGTGTTTCAGTCTCATTATGTAAGAGAATTTCTTCTAGGTTGTCATTTTATAAAATGACATTGTTATTCCAACTTTTAAAGAGCTACCAGCAATTTCAAGTAATTTCATAGTTATGTGGCTGCTGGTCATTTAGGAAAAATTACAGAATAGAAAGAGGAAATTACAAAATGGAACAGAAAGTTAGTAAGAACTCAGAATATAGAGCATGAAGAGCTTTAGCCATCCAGTTACTGGTGGGATTTTTACATACACTGTTGAAAAAATAAAAAATCAGAAAGCATCTGCTATTTTATTGTAAAATCCTCGGTAAGTGCCTTTGTCTTGAATTATCTTAATTTCAAAGGGATATAGAAGAACAAGAGTTCAAGAAGACCAGTAAGAATGGTAAGATACAGAATGCTTCCCAGAATAGGAATGTGTAGGTAGCATGGCATTTTCTGCTTACAGAAGACACAAGTAATGATATAATGTTATAGAATCTGTATATCAAGACTGGCATAGATGAGTTTGTCATTGTCTCTTGCTGTAGAAGAATTATAGCACTATCTGAAGGAGAGTGTAGGTGAAGGACTTTAAACAAACAGAAGCTTGTTCTTGATGCAGTAGGCTGGCAATGTGTGGGACTTGGTGCTGCAAGAAGTTATGGCTGGTAAAAGTTCACATTGTTTTGGGAAAAAAAAGGAATAATTAATTATTGGGATGACTACCATTTAAATTTTGCAAACAGGGGATTATACTGTACCATCAAACTCACATCCCTTACTGAATAAAACTTCATAATTCTTCTTCTAGAAGTCTTCTTGGGGAAAAAAGTGCTATAAATAAATTAAAATTATGAAGTACAAGTTCTGCAGTGTTGCATCCTTTGCAGTTCTGATGGAGATGAACCTCCAGTTAGAAAATGTCTCTGATAAGAGTGTCTCCTCAGCCTTAATCCAGGTATCAGTGAGAGAAATGTAGAAGAGAAGTAGGGTATGACTCTGTGATGGCTGGGGTGCTACAGAGATAGTTGGGCAGTGAGTACCTGACAGCTTACTTGTTTTGTCCTGTGCCTTCATTACTTTTCAAGGCTTTTCATTTAAGAAATGAAGATTGTTAAATATGCTTTCTTTTTATCCAAAGAAACACAGGAAGATTTGCACTCAGTTTCTTTTGTCCTGTTTTTTCTCCCATGCTTTGCAGTGTTTCTTTTATTCTTACTTGAGGTGTCTTGCAGAAAGGGTTGGTTTGCAGATTTTCCTTAAAAAAACTACTAAGCAGAGAACTCCAAAGATGAAGGCTTCTAAACTATTTAATATTTTCTATTTAATATTACAATTAAGTAGAACTTTGACTTTCAAATTAGAAAGAACATGTATTATAAGTATAGATACATAAAACATATTAATGCATTGACCTCAGTTAAGTAATCTCAAAACCTTTTAATCTGCATTGAATTATGATGAAGATACTTGATCTCTCCTTTTGAGAATGAGAACAATGTTTTAAATGGTTTGTACAGCTTCCATCCTTACCGAGTGCAACATAATGTGGAAAAAAAGGTTTGGACTTGCAAAGAGATCCTATTCTTGGTCTTCCCTACAGAGGGACTATCTGTATGTGATGTTATTTGGCATGAATTTTTATTATAATAATGTAGAGTTACTCCTTTCATAAAGTAGTAACTTGCTGCTTTACAGTAGGTAGATGCACAGTATGATTCATTAAAATTGCAAGTTCTTTAAAATTCCTTCTCTTTGATTTTCAAACTTTAGTGGGTGTTAGAGAAGGTGGGAGCTGCTATTCTGCACAGTGTGAACCTCTTAGAAATGCAGACAAAGTGGAACAATTTAGGGCTAGGTTAGGCGAAACCCCCATGTAGGTGGCAAATTTAATCTTGCTTCTTGTGCCTCCTGCTGATATTTTTTTTTTCTTTCTTTTCTTTCTTGCTTTTTTCCCTCCTTCTGCTTCCAACATATATACTGATGAAGAGGAAACCTGAATGGAGGCTGCATCATTTTTTGGATTCAGTCTCCGAGTTCTGTTAAATGAAAAGACTCTGTAGTGATGTCACAGATTATGTTCTATAGTTGAATAACAAGGTATCGGCACAAAAAGTAATTTGAATTAAGGAAGAATGGTGCTTACTCTGTTAAATGCGCAAGTGTTTAATCAGCGAGAAGTTGATAATTTGTAAGGGAAATTAAGGGAGGGTAAGTCAGAGCAAGTGTGCAGAGGATGAGGGGAATGCCTTGTGGAAAGGTGCAGAACATAAACTCTGTCAAAATGTTCAAGTGAAACTGTTTCAAGTGACTGAGAAGCGTGGTTAGGAAGTATCGGCAACTGATGTAGTGCTGTTACTGTAGCTGTTAAAATGTTTGTTTGATTAAGGAAATTGGGGAGGTAATAATTCTATTGAGTTGTTTGTGTTGCAGTTTTTGTGGTGGTTCAGGCGTGTAGGTGGGTATGTTGGATACATTGTAGTAGCCTCACTTGCTTTCAAGCCTTCCTACCTGAGGAACAAATTTGACCGAGTACTTAGTCTTTGTTTCTTTGATTAGTTTTGTTTTTACTTTTTTCCCCCACTTGTGAAAACTGGAATTTTATCGCAAGTGAAGTTTTCTTTCTTCCTATATGGCAGAAGAGAAGAGCAGGGAACTTCAACTTTTCCTCAGCATCAGTTGTTAGAATGTAGCAGCTTAAATTTGTCAACTAGGCGACATTGTAGATCTTTGTCTTGTGCATTCTAATGATCCGAAAGTACTACTGTGTTCTCCTGAAATGACCACAGAAACAGCTGCCAATAAGGCCATTATTTTGTTTTATTTGCATGGTATATTTTTTTAAAGATAGACTGTTGTAATGTATTAATTATTTTAGTGCTGTTAGATGTGGAAGAAGTGCAGGTCTCTCAAGCTGAATGTTTTAGGGAGAGAGCATCCCTGATAGCTGCCATTGTCTCTTATACCTCTGTTTGGATGGATGGCTAGGTTTCCTTTCCGGACTTTTATTAAACTTAGGGAGAAGTCTATTTTTCACTTGGCCAATTTACCCCTCATGCCTGAGGGTGACCTTATTGTCCCGTAGACCCATTCGGGTTACAGTGGGACAGCGTTCCTGTAGTGGTATAGAAGCATTGTGTTTTGTGAATGAGCAGCTGCTCAAAACACTGAAGACCAACCTTGTATCATCTGCTGACTTAGATTTTGCCAATGCACACAAGTTAGACTGTTATTATTTCATTTTTTTTGAAGAGCCTCATGACATATAGAAAACATGCACTGTAACCCAGTACTTCTACACTCAGGATTATGGTTTAGTATCCCTGAAGCATTTGTAATGATGTATCTTTTTTGTTAAGGTGGAGTGATTTAATTCTTCTTTGTCCTACTCTTTAATTATTGCTATTCCTCTTTGGTGTAAGCCCTGATGTGGGTTTGTGTTTCAGTGATAGAATGAGGGCAGCAGTGGAAAACTGCACAGACTCTTTTTTTGTCCTCTGTGGACTTATAATGGATGACCACATGCTTTCTGTGGAAGCTGGTTCTGTCTAGAGTGTAAAATCATCTGACAAGAACCTGTGGAGCTTAATTTTTGTTAAACTGTTAAATGGAAATCTGAACATGGGGAGTGTCTGTGGAAGGGGCATTATATGAAGCACTTAGCAGCAGAGTACGTACAGATTCAGCAGCTAATAGATCGTTATCTGCCACAATTTAAAATCCTGAGACCAAATTAAATTCTAAATGTGGATTCTTATTCCTGTGTGCTGCTTGAACAGTCTTTGCTAAATTGTTCTGCGCGTAACTTAACGTTCATCCTTTTAACTTTGAAGGCATATTGCCAAAGAATTACTCATACAGTTAAAAGAAAAAAAATAAATCAGTGAGTGTCACCCATAAATAAACTACACAATCTTACTTCCCTTTCCAGGTTTTTCAACGAAGGATAAAGGGTATACTCTTCAAAAATGCATTTACCGGCAAGAAGCCTTTCAACTCACTTTTAGTACATACAGCTATGGCTTTTAATGACTGTTGCCCTAAGCTTTCACTCTGTTTTAAGTATATTTACACTTAAGTCTTGTTTTTACTGTAAATTCCATTGCTGTCTTCAGTCCTTATTGGTGCTTAGCATTTTAGGTGGAAATAATGCATTGGAGCTGGAAAACAAGTTTAGTAAAGTGAGAACCACCCCAAGTGGTGTTTATTATAATTAATATGATATGAGGGTATATATAACAAGCAAGATATCATAATTAAGCCATTTGTTTGAAATTGTGGAAGACGTTTACTTCAGGACAGAGTGCTTTTCTTTCCCTAATGCTGAAGGACTCATCACTGGATAGCCATTTGTGCTTAGACTGAAAGTTAATTGATGTTCTTGTTTTCATTGTTATACTGAGATGAGGTACTCACAGCATTATACACTTGTTTTCTTGTGTCTTACGTTTTACATTTCCTCTAAAAGGACGCTTCAATTACTGATTATGTATTTGTGACTAAATTTCAGGCTACAATTCCTAGAACTTTGCAATATAAATCTGAAATTGAATTTCAATGCACAGTCCCCAAAATATCACTTCTAGATTCTGTAGGAACCTAGCATTTATCGTTAGCATTGGAATATATTTCCCAGTGTCAAAACAGAAAATCCCTTGCTGCAGTTTAACCCATTGCTATCTATAGCACAAAAGGAATATATACTTCCTTTTTGTAGCAAACTATTATGTATTTAGGCAGTAACCATATACTTCCTTGTATTGACTTCACTTTCTTGGAAAACAGTCCAAAGACAAATTAGTGTTTAGATGTGTCTTCTCTGTTTTTGCAGGAGAACTCATAGAATCATAGGATGGTTTGGATTAGAACAGGCCTTAGAGATCATCAAGTTCCAACCCTCCTGTTATGGCCAGGGACACCTCCCACCAGACCAGGTTGCTCAAAGCTCCATCCAACCTGGCCTTGAACACCTCCAGGGATGGGGCAGCCACAGCTCCTCTGGGCAATGTGTTCCAACGTGTTTCACCACCCTCACAGCAAAGTATTTCTTCCTAATGTCTAATCTAAATCTTCTCTTTTCCATTTTAAAGCCGTTACCCCTCATCCTATCACTGCACTCCCTGACAAAGAGTCCCTCTCCTATCTCTCCTGGAGCCCCTTTGAGGGACTGGAAGACTGTCATTAGGTCTCCCCAGAGCTTTCTCTTCTCCAGGCTGAACACCCCCAACTTTCTCAGCCTGTCCTCACAGCACAGGTGTTCTAGCCCTTGAAGCATCTTCCTGGCCTACTCTGACCCCACTTCAACAGGTCCATGCCGTTACGTTGGGGACCCCAGAGCTGAATGCAGTACTCTGGGTGGGGTATCACCCAGTGGAGCAGGAGGACAGATTCCTCCCCCTCGCCCTGCTAGCCATGCTGCTGGGGATGCAGACCACAATGTGGGGGGCTTTCTGGGCTGCCAGCACACGTTGCCAGCTCATGTTGAGCTTCTCATCAACTAACATCCCCAGTCCTTTTCATCAAGGGCTGCTCTCAGTCTGTTCTCTGCCTGACCTGTATTTGTGCTTGGGATTGCCCCAACCCAGGTGCAGGACCTTGCACTTGGCCGTGTTGAACTTCATGAGGTTTGCACAGGCCCACCTTTCAAGCCCGTCCAGGTCCCTTTGGGTGGCATGTCTTCCCTCCAGTGTATCAACTGCACCGCTCAGCTTGGTGTCATCAGTAAACTTGCTGAGTGTCCACTCAATCCCATTGTCCATGTCTCCGACAAAGATGTTAAACAGCACTAGTCCCAATACCAACCCCTGAGGAATGTCACTTGTCATTGGTCTCCAGTTGAACATCAAGCCATTGACCGCAGCTCTGAGTGCGGCCATCCAGCCAATTCCTTATCCAAGTGGTCCATCTGTCAAATCCATCTCTTCTACTTAGAGACAAGGATGTTGTGTGGGACAGTGTCAAAGGCTTTGTTCCAAAGTAGTTCACTGTTGCTTGGTGGTTGCTGGGAAACTTGTTCTACCATGTATCAAAAGACTGAATATATTTAAATTCCTTACAGCTTGCTTGAGGTACCTCTTGAGTTATTACAAAAGGAGGATAAGGAGATTTTCAGTTGTTACTTGCATAAGACTTGTTTTGAATGTCAAAAAGGAGAAAAGATGCTGTGTATGTGGGGGACATTAGGATAGAGAAGCAGCCCCTTCAGGTTGAGGGGTAACTGAATGATAAGAAGAGAAGGCATTGTCAGTGGGAGCCTGCTGAGGCTGCTGTGAAGGGGGAAAAGTAGAAGTTACTGTATTAGGGTAGGTTTCTTCAGTGGTTTTATGCATTACATACGTAAGATAGAATTACAAAGTTCTGTGGTCTCAGTATTTTTTTCTTGTATTTTGGAGGATACAAAGCTGCATAAATGGAAGAAGAGAAAATGTGCTTGGAATCAGTCTGATATCTCAAAAAAAACTTGACAAGCATAGATCAGAAAACAACTGATGCTATCAGTATTATGAAAATAGTGTGCTATTAATAAATACTATTGGCTTCATTGAGTTGAACTTAAGTGTAGAGGAGATCTGCAGCATACTAATAAAAATACTGATTTTATAGAGAGAAAAGTAGCAAAACAAAGGAGATGGGTTTTCTCCATTAAGCACATTCAATTGAAATGGTTTTGAAGCATTAAGTAACAAAGAGACAAAACATATGCTTTAATGAGAGTACTTCTCACCTCTCTTGTGGAACACATTTCTGTTTAAAAAAAGATTAGTGCAAAAAGGCAGTCATTCAAAAAGAAACGGCTTAAAACATTCCTAAAGCCTACACATTTCTTGAGTTTTGTTGTAATTCTTCCAAAACCACAAAATAGAACTTGACAGAGGCAAGATACTAAACCACCTTGAAAAATACTAAGCAGGGCTGCATATAGGGGAAGATGAAATGAAATAAAACTAAAACAGAAATTCTATATTGGCTGAGATTAGACCTTGCTTTCAAAAGCTGCATAAAATTGAAGCCATTAGCTTATATTTGCATTTAAGCTGTGGAGTTGTGATGTTAGACAGCTATAAAATTGTAAATTATAATCAGACAGGTAACATTGCACATTATAGGAAGATGGCTCCGTTTGAATACAATATTTGAGAAAAAGCACTAAGAGCTAGAGTAACGAAGGATTGGATGTTGAGATCTATAGGCATTTGTGTCAGTGTGCAGAGATTATGTTTGCAACTGGAAGCAGCCTTTTTTTTTTTTCCCCAGAAATTTACCAGCAGGAGCTCTGAAACATGTTAGTTCTACTAACACATTGCCACTTCTTCCTTCTTCATAGAAACTTACAGTTTCTGTCACTTGTTTGTAGGTATTTTTCAGTGCTTGTTATTATTTACTGAGAAATCAAGAGGAATCAAAATTATACATAAACGGTTATTAATACACACTCAGATGACAAGTCCTTTTTTTTTTTTTTTGGTTTTCCTTACTCTGTAGAAGTTTCCTTCTGAGAATATGGAATAAATGAGAACTTCAAGCATTTGCTGCTTCTAACATAATGGGGCTTTCAAGTTATCATCGAAGTGACATGAACTGCTAGAGAGCTGCTCTTGGGGAGAGCATGAGCGTCACTCCTGGTGACAGCAGTGCTGCCAGCTGTCGGAGGGAGCGGGGCAGGATGGTGGGTGTCAGTTGGAAGATAAAGTGTTTCTGAAGTAGGGTATGCTTTTCTTAATTATGTCTAATGATGTCCAGTGGGGTTTAGGGTGGGGACATTTGGTGTATAGAGAAGTACTGTCTGAGAATGCTATAGATGTAGACCTCTGTCATGACCAAGTTAAAAATAAATACATATATATATTTTAAAAAATAAAAGCTATGTGGATCATGTGAACTGCACTTCAGATTTATGAAGAAAATGTTCATCTTCAGACCTGTAAATACAGTGATACTTTGTATTTGTCTTTTCGCTCCTACAGGCAGGTCTGCAAGGAAAACAGACTGAGAGGACCAGAGCCAGCCTCAAGAAGAGAAAATTGTTTTTTCAGGTAGGAGTTGTGGGGAAATAGGGACGTACGAGCTCAAGTCATTCATGAAAACGAATTATAATAATGTTTGTAGATTATTGCACCCACATTTCCAGTTATAGCCTAGTTTCCCATTGAGTTCTGATGCCAAAAAAACTTGATGAAATATTTCTCTAAAACTATCTTCACCATGACTGACAGTGACACATTAATGTGTAACTAGAGTCAACTGGAATGTCTGTTTGCCAATGATTGAAGTAATATCATCCAAGATAATTAGGTTATGGTAAAAGTAGTATCTTATTTTTACTGGGGAAAAAAAAAAGTGTTATCCCATTATTTCATTTTCACTTTTCACAAGTGCATACTGCATATACAATCCGTGATTTAACTATCACACTTGCTTTCAAGCTGTAAAATCCTATGCAAAGCCAATAAGTGCAAAAATATGAATCTTAAAATTGTGTTCTGATATTTGTGTTACAAATTTTAGAACTGATAGATCTGTTAAACTGAAATATCAGCCTTTCAGCAGCAAGCACTGGCTATAAGCTGAACTATTTCAGTAACTGTAAACATGATAAAATTTCTCATGATGAATCTCTGAACAGTTCATTTGATGAAACTCATGAGAAATACACTGAATTCCAAGGAATGAATGATCCTGCATTACTGATAAGAGTTAACTAAATTTTTTTCAAGTGACAAGAAACAGCAATGTTTATTATGGAAGTAACAATACAAAATAAAAGCTGAGAAAAATATCAAGATCTCTCAAGTTCATTCTTCTGAACTGATAAAAATGTTTCCAAATTGAAAGTATATTGAAGACCCTTTTCAAGACTATACCTTTGCTCCTGTGGCAGTATGAGAGTTGCTTAATTACTGAGGTATTTGGTGAAAGGGGCAGTTTGTAACTGTGAATTATGAGAATTTATATGTCAGTCTGACAAGCCACTTGGCTTAGGAAAAAAATGACTTTTAAATTGGATCAAAATTTCAGCATTGAATCTTTTTGGTCAGAATAAGAGATGAAGCATATTCTGATTATTTGACCTAATTAAAGTGAATAAAAGTATATAATAATTTCCTGAAAGAACTGGGAAGAGGAAGTGGCTACTTCAGAAATGCTGAAGGTATGTATGTAATTCAAAGAACCAAGTTTTCATAGGTGTGAAACAGTTAAATGTGAAAAGGTGCAGTTGTAAAGGAAATATATATGTTAGTACAAAGGTGCAAAAGAGATTCCCTTCTTTAGATGACCCTTTATGCAAATGCCATTTTTATGCAGTAAGCATGGAACGATGCAATTATAACTTTTCTTAGCAATACAAGATTAGTGAATGAAGCAAACTAATCCCAAGCATTTTAGTTCCTGTTAACTGTATTGGCATCAATTGTTGATATACTGCTCCAGTCCATCCAGATGGCTGAATCCTTTTTTTAGCGTTCTGCTGAAGCAGGCTTGCATTTTGCAGAAATTGTACCAAGATTCTCAACAAGTAAATTCGATTCTGGAGATGTTCCAGAAGACAATCAAAACTTGGCTATGTGACCATTAGCAACTATTGTGGTCAAGTAGGTGTAGCTCTGTGCAGTAAGACAGCGTGGGTGATACCCTTGCGTTTGGGGTGGGAAGGAAACGTTTACTTGAAACTACTTCTAGTCTGGTCCTGTAGGTTCAAAAACCTTATAGTGATTAGGATACTTCAGTGTGTTACTTGAACACACCTTCTGATTTCATTTCATCCAAAAGCATCTAGATTAGCATACTTAGATCACGTCAAGACAAACCAGCGTGGGTCCATTAGTGGGAATGATCAGGAGGTACACATCTCACTCCTGTCAACTAAATGGGGAGGTGGATGCCCCGTTCAGGTAAACACGCTGATCTCTCTGGTGTGTTACACACCTCTGTCTGTGGTTAAAGGCATGAATGGTAAATGCAGTTCTTCAAGTTGTACTAGTCTGAATCTATGACAACGGCACAGACAACTTAATGCTCTTCCATTTGGTTTTTTAATTGCTGTACCTGCTGTCATAATAGTTCAAGTAAAAGCATCACTTGTTCCAGGTATATTTGTTTTGATTAAAATGTCATGGGCAGTAAGTCTTCCTGAAGTGATCTTGCTTAACCAAGCACTATTTAATCTAGCCCTGCAGAATCGTCAGGTACACATGGCCACGTTTCTGAAATCGTCCTAGTGAATCAAGTCAGTGTGCTTACTAGCTATTTTGTTTGCATGTTTAGCTTGGTATGTGGTTACTTGTGCTTCTTCTGTTTGAAGAATGTTTCTTAATGGATCACGTAGAGCTCTGTGAAAGTGAGTTGGCTGTAGATGCAGCTTAATACTATTTTAATAGCAGAGATTTTAACCTTCTGTTGAGAACGTGTTCTCCTTTGGTTTATGTCCTAATTACCTAGTTAATGTTCTTAGATTTGAAGGAACAAAACATAAATTAAACATGTTCCTTTTTTTATGCTTGTATTTATTTGCTAGTTATGATCAGTGTGGCTAGTCTTGGGTCTTCGGTCTTAACCTGCCATGGAAACTGAGCTAAGTTGCCCCTCTGTTTTCTCTAGTAAAATAACACCTGCCCAGTAATGACAGCTCGATCAACCTTTTCTGTACCTATTTTCTTCAGTTAGGCATGTTAAAAATTGTCAGCAATAGAATGTTCTTGTTACTATTCTTTTTAGACCTCTGTAGCAAATACTAAATGTCCCTCTTTCTCCCTGGGAAGCATGTAGTTCTTCCCTGCTAATGAGATTTCACACATTAAAGCTTACTGATAAGAGCCCAGTACAGCTAAGATTACACATCTGAGGTTATTCTTGTTGCTAGGAAGTGATGAACTTTCTATCTAATGTGCTGGTTTTTCTTCTGGAACTATCCAATGTATCCTATTCAAGTTTTCATAAATTTAAGCAATAAGATTAATTTCTTAATTGTTACGGTCAAAATCTAGAGTACATTAATACTTTGAGCTTAAAAGAATACTTTCATAGTTGAATTAACCTAAAATGGTAAATATACTTATTTTTCTGTGGTACACAGGAGGTATTTTCAGTCTGCTGTAGTATTTTATCTGCAACATGATTTAGAAGAAAATTCCGATTGCTTTGCTGATTTTCCTTAAATGCCAGATGATTTTGGGCAAGCTCTCAATTTTTCTTCCCGGTTCACTAACTTGAAGATTTTCATCCCAAGTCTTATTGCTTTTGCAATGAAATTTTTCCTTGGGAGGTACTATTTTGAGCACAGAATTTTGTAACGGTGGGAATTATTATCTGTGACTAATAACAATCTCTATGGAGCTTGTTATGCAATGAAGACTGATCACGTGCTTGAATATATTCTTGTGATTGCTTGCAGCTATGAGTAGCTTAAATTTCTGAAAGTTGCTGCCTTGTCAAAAGAGGTGCAGTACTGATCTTTTTTTTTTTTCCTACTGAAATAAGGTAAATTATTTAAACTAGTGCTATTTTAACTCCAGTTCAATAACACTTAAATGAACTTCCATGCAACAGACCAGAAAAATGTACGAGTTAACAGAAGTTAAGCTGCTCATTGAACTCTCCTAACAGAGTTTTAATTGTCATTTGAATGGACCCTTATGTAGCTAAGCTGTGTTTATAAAACCACATTTCTTGGCAAGTGCCCCATAGGTGCGCAAATAATAAGATATGAGTAGAAAAGGTATCTTGGAACCCATTTTTTTCCCTTTTTTTTTTTTTTTAAGTAACTCTTACTTGTCTGGTACAAGTGTTTTGAGAATTAGGTACCCTTCTTGGCCCAGTGTGGAGGTGTCTAGAATAGTTGGGGTTTTGCAGGAAGATCAGAGTCAGGATGTTCTCTCTAGTGTTATGGCTGCATTTCGTATTCTAGTACCCATTCAAGAATTTGTATTGGAGAAAACTTGAAGGCAAGGTTATCTGTAGAAATAAAGGGTAAAGGACTGGTGGTTGTGTAGGCGTGAAGTTTATTACTCACCTTGTCTTCTGTTGATTTATGTGGGTAACAAGATTTACTCCTTAGCTAGTCATACTGCGTATAAAATTAAAACCAACAAACAAAAAACCAAACCAAACAAAGAAAACCCACAAAACCCAGCCTGTAGATGGCATGGTCCATTCTATTTGTCATGTAAACAATACTGTATAAATTGTATTGAAAATAGAGCTTGAAATCGTAAACTTTTGAAACAGAAAGCTTTCCTTTCTTGTAATTATGCTAACTGGTTTATTAGCAGCTGCAAAGTACAGCCATAGCTTGATCAGGCTTTACTAGCATTGCTTATTACTCAAGGAATGCTGTCTAATTGAATCGAGTGTTGTATCTTATAATAGTGTGACTAAACGATAATTGTCAGGTTGTTGTTCTCCCACCCGCTTATGGTCAGATTGCTCATGACAAGCACTGCTTTGGTATTTCAAACACTAACACTGGAGATTTCATTGCAAAACTGTGATGAAGTGTCTCTTACAGTTACGTACCCTGAAATGAATTATTCAGGTCTGTCTTTAGAATAGTTCTAAATTTCGGGTACTTTTGATGGAGACATTGATGACTGTTGTGACAGGCCACCAATACAAGGTAAGAGAACATACACAGTTTTTGTAGTCTGAGTTCCACTGAGGGAGCGCTGATCTTTAATTTGAATTATTACTTTGTCTCATAAAGGTTCTTGCAGTAGATACTCTTGTTTCCTTATTCCTATGTGGGAAGTACCAGTCTTGTGGATATGTTACCGTAATATAGCAATTACAGCATGATACCTGAAAATAAGTTGCTGCTCTTCCAGTGTAAAGATGTTTCAATACATCTAGTAAATTATGGCATGCAAATTTGTACAGAAGGTAGAAACTGCTATTTTTGATTTGCTTCTATTAAGTCAATAAGGAGGATGTAAAACAGTAGTGTAAGTAAACAAGAGATTGTTACTCAAGATAAGAGCCCCAGCTTAGATTGCAAACAAGCTGTCAGTAACGATAGCCATAAGGAACTTCTGTACTAGGTAAGCCCAATTGAAAATGAGGATGCAGTGGGCTGTTACTGGGGCCATGTGAGTTTTCTGTAAAAATTGCACGTGATGGATTAAACTGACTTTTGAGGACCTGGAATAATGAAAAAGTGCTTGCTTGCTTGTTCAGTAACACTTACGATCTTGTTGACAACATGTTAGGGGAAGGAAAATTGGACGAGCACTGGCACTGCCACCTCATTAGTTATTGAATACTGTACTGGGAGACAGGGTCATAGATATGTGTGCTGCTGGGGGGAGGCGGTGGGGGTGGTGAAGGATGGGGGAGTACAAGCAAAGAAGGGGAAGTAATTAAGAAATAGAGAAGTGGTTTCAAAAACTCTGTCAGGATTTGATTGCCATTTTTTTATGTTTCACTTCTGTCACTTCAGAATATAAATTCAGCATGATTATTGAGAATTAACGTGTGTTCCTGCCATGGAGCACAGAGCAAGGTCAAAAAGCGGAGTGATTCAAATTGTGCAAATTAGACAATGATTTTGAGAAATACATCATGACATAGAGCTATCAAAAAATGGAATAGAAGAAATGAGACAAGGGAAAAGGTTATAACTATATTCTTAACTGTATGAAGTTGTGAAGCAGTAGAATAACTTGATTTTAATGAAGCAATAAGACTTCACAGAGGGTGATGAACAGTCAAGTAAATAATGTCAGTTTAATAAGGTTCAAAAGGTTGCAGGCCTTGTTGTAAAGCTAGATTTTGCTTGTCTCTGTATAACACACAATGGTATGTTGGTAGCAATACCATTATGTCCTGGAGTACGCTAATGATACAGGGAAATTACAGAATAGGAATGCAGTGTTACACAAAAGCAACTATGAGGTCTAAATTTGGTAGTTCTTACTTACAATGTGGTTCAAAAAGAAAAAGGAAAAAGCAAAGCCCTGAAACGCAGGCACTAAGGTGTAGGGGGAATCAACAGCACAGGGCTGGTCTCTGCCCAGAGGTGGGAAGATCCTCCCTTCCCTTCCCTGCACTGTGGTTCTCTCAGACTGTATTATTGTCTAAGGTTAAGAAACCTCTTTGAGCCTTGAAATTTTACTCCAAGGTAGAATGATGGAGGGAAAGGAAAACTGCATGAGACACCAGAAAACAGATTCATTAAGAAGGTGAAAATCCATAGTGCTAATGGAAGTACCTGTTAAGTGTATGCTAGTCGTGCAAGACTCTTTCGACATAAAATAAATCCAACAGAAATTTGGTTTATGCGACTTGTGTGTCCTGTTGATGAGATCCAAAGCAAAAGATCAGGAGAAGAAATCAAGTGAATTATATCAGGTTATCCTTTGGCCAAATATACTAACATACTGAATTACAGAATTTGAATAAAAGAGTAGGGGATATTAATTTCAGAAAAGTCAGTTTTCAGCACTTTTTTTTAATATACATGCTGTTATGATGCAGCTATGGAGAAGGGACTACATTCTACAGTTCACTGGTGTTTCAAAACTGAAGTCTTGTTAAGTTACTGCTATATAAAGTGAACTGTTTTCAGAGTTGATGGTAATACATAACAGAGGAGTTTATTTACCAGTATGTCAAACTATGCTTACTTTAATTAGAGTGTTTCTTTACCAATAAAAAGGAAAATAGAAATGTCAGTAGTTTTGCCATTTATATTGATTCACAACTTCTAAGGTTGTGATTTCTGACTGAAAGACATAATTATGTCCCATGTTACTATTGAATCTCTAAATTTTTGTCTCGTAGCCACAACTGAATAATTTGGTCAACTTCAAAAGCTGCTTGAAACTGAATTCCCCCTTTGTTGTTTTTTCTTTCTTTTTTGTTTCGGCAACTCTGGGTTTTGTCTTCAGAATAGCCTCTGTTTCCACAGGGTGTTCTGAAATATTAATGATCATATAGCACAAGATTGCTGTAGTCCATTTGTAAAAAACAAGCAAATATAAACTTTTAAGAAAGGAAGACAGGGAACAAGCTATTAAAAAATTACATGTGTGTATCTGCTTGGTATTTGGAAAAAAAGTAAGTATTTTTCAAGTATTGTTCTTCAAAAGAACTCGCATTTCTAATAAATGAGAAGTATTTTGCAACACAGTGCATTATGTAAAGACAGTCATCATTCTTAATCAGTGTTTTAATATCTGTAGATATTTCCTCCAAGGAGTTGAGTGGCATTGTATGTGTCATTTCATATAGGGTTACTTAGAGCTGAAAAAAGTAGCTCAACACTGATGCCCATGAATAAATGCCATGCCTTCTGCAAACATGCTTACCTTTTGGTTCATAGTAGTATAAGTGTGTGCTTGGATGGCTTTAAGACTTTGTGTGTTTTTATAAAAAACCCAGTGATATTGAAGCTCCGTCTTTGGCTGCAATGCAATTAATCAGATGTTCTTTTGCAGATCAAATGGTGTACAGAAATACACTTAACATGCAAAGAAATCTGTTGTGCACATTGAAGTTAGTACTTGTAACGGAGATCATTAAGGGAGTGCATGTCATAACAGTATTGATCATATGCTGTCAGCCTGCATAATTCTACCTTGGGGTATTTCAGACTTTAAAACCTTTAAAACACTAATGGGACACATACGGACCCAGCAGTGCTTTGTCAGGAGTTGGTTATGAGGCATCTGCTGTGAGTCTCCCTTGCTCTAGTAAAGATGAAATCTGGCAGTGTTTACCATCAGCTTGTGCTCCTCAAACTGACTTTAAAAATGTTATTATAGGCATCCATGTACGCGGTGCAGTGACTAAACCAGCTATATCTATTTTTCTTAGTTGATTTTCTTTTTTTTTCTTTTTTTTTTTTTTTAAATTAAAATAGTCTTTCTATTACCTTTTCTGAAAAGTCCCCCAGGGAATGACTGATATGCAATCTTGTCAAACTCTAAAAGATAAGTTGTAATTGCATTAATGCAGAAGTGATGCCTTCAATGTGTTTGTCCTGGCCTAACGGGTTGAAATCTAGGAAATTGGTCTGCTTTCACAAGAAAAGAGAGTCTCTGTTGACTTGTAGTGCTAACAGGAGATGAAGGCAGCAAAACATCTTTTGCCTTTGCAAGACAGCAGATGAGGTGGAAAACCCAGGAGAACATCTCTTCTTATCCATCTCTTCTTATTCTGGAGGCCTTTTTGGCGTAGATGCCTTGCAGAACAGGCAAGGTTTATGAACTTAGAGAGGGACTGCTCTGACACTTAGGGCTTGAGTTTGTTTTATTCTGTGCCTGTTTTGATAACTTACTCATTGATGGCTTGAGAGTATTTTCTCTGCTCTGTGTCTGTTATTTTGTATTGTACTAATTATGTATTTTAACTTCTTTTTCTCCTTGAATTCTCAAAATGGTTACACTTCCCTTATCCATCAATCTTTTTAATTCTTTATGACACCGGCTGATAAATAATCATAGTGTCAAATCCTGCTTGTTTTAGTGTTTTTCAGCGGGTAGGAGTACTATGGATAGCTAATTAAACTCTAATATATAGGAAAATTTATTATAGATAAGGAGAACCACTGCCAGAAACTACATTATGAGATGTCTGTCTGTTAAAGTTGACTAGCTTAAATATTGATCAAGTCAAACAGAAGAATGTAAGATACTGGAATGGATTTTAAGCAGCAGAATACAACTTTGTTTAGCCGTTATACTTTCTCTCCCATCTCTTACATAAATCATTTAATTCATTCTAACATATAGTGCTCCAAACACATGTCTAGTAAACTTCACGAAATTCACAGAAACTTGGTGAGAAATGTCAGCTCATCAAATCAATGATTTTTGAGAGGCCAAAGATCCATTGCAGCATTCCTGTTTTGTTCCATGCTTGTGCAATAAACTATTCTAATCCTTCTGGCCTTTATCTGAAGTGTTACCAAAGAGCAGCAATTGCATTGCCAGGCAGACTTCTTGTGGGTTTTCATGTTTGGTTTTTTTCCTTCCTAATTCTGTATTAAACTAGAAGTTGACTTTTGTATTTGAGAAATGAGTTCTATTGCTCTGGAACACTTGGCTCCAATAAATGTCCTTGTGTTAGATTTTCTACAAAATTACATTTTGCATTTTCTTTTCTTTACATGTTTTGCAGAAGTAAATTGCAATTCAGAAATTGAGGAATTCCTTTCCCTCCTCTCCTTCCCCTACCACAAGTGCCCAGCTGGGGCTTGTCAGCTACCTTCCACTTAGGGATTTTTATTTTATTTTTATCTTTTACTCAATAATACCTCATACAAAGGTTTTAATTTGAAATGAACCATGAGTTTGCGACTACAGGTATTCCAGTTTGTTTAGAGGCTATAGTCTTAAGACTGAAGGCACCAAACAGCTGGGTTGTTCCATGTTTTTCTTTAACCCTGTTTTTCAAACGGGATCAGACTGACCTGGTAAAGCCTTGGTGCCTGGTGGAGTAAGGATGACGAGTGCAGTATCTTTTACCAGAGCTCAGGCTCCTGAGGCTGCTGCCTCTGCAACGGGGCAACTCTCAGTCTGAGATGCAATTGTAGCCTAAGTCTGGCACTAGCAATCTGTGAGGAAGACAGACATTTTCAGCTGTAATTTGTTTGCTTCTTGTGTTTTGTACCAGAACTTCAATGTATGTATGTACTATGCATGTACTAGGCCATATTTCTGTACTAAGCTGGGTACTATGCTGGCTTTGGTATTTTGTATCTAATTCAAAAAATACAACCTTTTGTTTGAAATTAAATCTATTTGACCATAGAGTTAGGTGTTCCAGTTTTTTGCATGGCCAGCATTCTAGTCTAGCACTAATATTAGCCTAATTTACACTGATTTACAAAAATTTTTGGCTCATTTGTGTTTCTCAGGTAAATACCACTGTAACCCCCATGCAGTACCATCTTCAGTGTATTGTCATACATCTGAAGGGGGGGCATATTTGCTTGGTTTCCTTTTTGCAATTCTAGGTCAAAGGCCACAGTAAACTCTCCAGTGTCCTCAGGTTTAGATATAATGATATAGTTTGGAGTTTCTTTATATTTACATGCCTGAGAGTGAAAAAGACAAAAGATTTTTTTATACAAACATACATGCAAAAAAAAGTTTCATAGCGTGCAATTCTGGCGTCTAATGTGTGGTGGGAAAAGGAGAGAACACAGGAAATGCATTTCTTCATCCTGTTCCTACCTACCTCCCCCCCAAGGAAAAAATACAACCATGTTACCATGGAAAAATCAACATGATGGAGAACTGTTGGATCTCCAGTACCATTTTTTAAAATCCAATTGGTTGCAGCTGTACTGAGAGGGAACAAATGTTTTACTGCCTTTGCTGCCAAATAATAGATTATATTTGGAAGCATAAGACTAATGAAAAAATACAGTTCAGAAACCTAGTGATTGCAAAGCTTCAGGCATAAAAAAGGAAACTGTGAACTTTCGTTGTAAAGAATACTGTGCTCTAAAAATTTAGGTTTTATTCTTTTAGATGTAGTGTTAAGTTATACAGAATACTTTTTCCCGAGGATTCAATTTTTCACCATGGCAGTGATCCCAAGCTTCATGCTTTCTGCTGGCTATAATTTATCTATTTACCAGCAGCAGCCATCTGCTTGGGAAATCATTAGCTCGAACTTGGGCGGAGGGGTGCAGCAAGGGGGGGAGCACTGACTGGTTCTGTGGAGGGGCAGCAGGCATGGCCTTCCTCACTACCTTGGTATAACCAGTACTGGCAACCAACCTTCCTCCATAGAAAAGTGATTCTCCCGCACCCGAGGTACTGCCATACATCAAACCCTGCTGTGGCGGGAGAGTCTGAACCGCATGAGGAGGATTTTGTCTGCTCAGTAAGGGCCTTTCTCCCTGCCACAGATGCGGGGTTCAGCCAACTTACTTGATTGAACTCATAGATTTTGACAAATTCAGAGGTTGAACTTTCTGAACTCTACAGAGTAGAGTTATCAGTATTTGGCTTTTGTGGAAGTTCCAAAGAGTTCGGCATCAGTCAGAGGTGACCTGACCTGAAGTGACCAAGTTGCTGCTCACCAGCTGAGGTGCCTGCTCTCTGCTGCAGGGTGGCTTCAGCCAGCACTCCCCAGTTCACATGTGGAACACACCTGGCACTGCTATAAGGCTTAGCTGAGGACCAGCAACTCTTTTAACTGAAGTGACTTTACCGTAGGGGAGCAAATCATTGGGTCACCTTAATGGTTTTGTTCAGATGTGTAGAATCTGTAAGTTCATTAATTGAAATTATTAGATGTAAGAATGAAAAAAAGAACAACCCAACAAAGAAAAATAGTTATTCTATTAAGCTCCTTATAAGCAGACATGAAAGTTAAGTGTATACCATTAAATCTTGTTAAAGCAAGCAAACAAGTTATCCATTTTTCAGTTGTCTGTTCATTGCCATGGTAGAAACATTGATTTGTATCTTTTAGAGATCTATAATTGCAGACCTGTAGCTTAATCTGGCACAGGCGTATGGAAGCACTTTTTCAGTGCTTCTGTAAGAAACTAGTAAGCTAAATCAATAATGCCGTATGACATAAAGGAGAAAAGAAATACCTTTACAACATCAAGTGAGGGTTTAGCAATCTGATCCGCATTCATGGTATTGAGTGATTCATCAAACATCTGGGCAAGGAGCAGTAATTGATTTTACAATATCTGCCCACCTGACATGAGTGTCCATGTGCAGTATAGCTGCGTGGCATTCCGCAAACTTTGTTCTGTTGAGTTGCTGGGAGCTGGTAAGATCTTCCTAAAATATGCTGTGGTTTATGAATTTTTTTTCGGAGTGTGTTGGTGATGAATGATGTAGGAATTTAAACCCTCACCTTTAGAAAAAACCATCTGTTACAAAATACGTCAGTGATGTCTCTTTTAGCAGCCTAATGCAATACGATATAAATTACTGTTACCTCTGACAAAGAGCGAACCAATGGACTCTCTGTTACTTACTGCGCCAAGAGCATCCTTTAAAAGCTCTATGTTTTGGGTTCTATAGAGACTATGCGCATCAGGCATTCTTAAACTGATGTGCACAGCAGTGAAAAACAATGAGACATTGGCTTCAGAGACCTGGAGTGCCTGGAAGTCGAAGGTCAAAGGCCTTTTGCGGGTTAGAAACAAAGATTTGCCAGTTCAGCTTCTGTGGTCAGGCTGAAGCCTGTTTGGCAGCATGATTTTAGGTGGGTTAAAAAAACCACACACTTTTTTCCATAGTAGTGAAGCACGTTTTATACCAGAAGTAGTTGGATATCACAAAACATTTGTTTATACTTTCATGGAAAAATGCACTTCTTTCACTCTTTTACAAGCTAATGTATACCTGGATTTTGAAGCTTGTATTACTCTAAGTGCGTTCAGAATTATTGTAGAATTATATAAAATACAACAGTTAAAAAAGCAGAATGATAAATAGAATTCAGAGACTTTTTCCTTTCCCGCCTTGGATGCCTATCTTGAGTATGGACATGGTGCTATATTTTTCACTTTGGAGAGGGAACTTTCTAAGAAGAAATGCAGATGCTGAAAGTTTGCAAGTTCCAAATACTGGATTTGTTTTGTCAACTATAAAAAAGTATATTTGGGAATGAATTAAATCCTAAATAGTGATCTTTTGATTGTTCACATGAATTTGAATTTGGCTAATGATACTCTACTTTTCAAGATATATTCTTGGCCCTGCTACTATGGGGACTTCAGGTAAATACAGTCATAAAAATGCAGGTGTGTTTAGTAGATGTAATAAAACGATGATAAGAGTGCAGGTGTGCATAGCAGGTTTATCATTTGATGCTTCCATAGGCTAAAACAAACGGTTTCTTTATGTGAGTTAAGAGGTAATCACTAGCGCTGGGACTTCCTGATTGCCCTTCCTCCATCGTTTTCTCTCCAGCTCCGGAGTGGCTGTGCCATTTTATTCAGAGCGTGCTATGACTCACTTCCCCGTTTTATTTTCTCTCGCAGATGGCATCATTTCATCTCATGCTCTGAAAGTGACAAGTGACTCTGTGGCACTGACTTTATTGTATTAGGCTGTACTAGCTGTGATGAATATATAATCTGTGTTGCAGCTTTCTTTGTCTCTGCCTTACACAGCAGTGGGTGCAGTAAGGAAACACAAGGACGCTAATATAAGGCTTCAGATACTACTGCTGTGACTGAGCATGAAGGCAGTATCGGTAATATCATTATTGGTCCCCATGTAGTAGCACTGATAATGGGTTTTTCTGGCGTGCCAGGGAACACAGAGACATACAGCTGACTCACTGGCTGACGTTGGCATTTTGGCACACAAAAAGTTTGTTAGATGCTGCCAGTTCTGTCTTACTGTGTTGGCTCTATTTGCCCAGAGCTTTTAAATTCCTTTCCAGAGCTGGCAATTCCAGTGGAGCTGTAACCTGTGCATCCCACAACACTCGACTTTTTGAAACTGTGAGACATGAAAGTATTTGATGTGTTGCCAAAGTGAAAAATACTCCAAAACGTAGTGTGAAAGGTTTATGCTTTTTATGCTAGTGTTGCTATAGGCAGGCACTGAATTTTGTTGAGGGGGGAAAAAATGTGTTGTGAAAGATCTTCCCACCACCATGCATACTATATTTCATCTTTCATCGAGATTTGCTGTAGTTACCTGATTTAGAAATGGTTTGGCAGGTGATGGAACAGCTCTGCATCTGTGCTTGGTAACTGGGGAAATCCATTACAGCGTCTCCACATAACTGGATCCCGTCCTGACTGGGGAGTATCTGTACTGCATAGTAGTAGGGATGATAGATGGAATAGGATCTCAAAATCAAACACGCACACAGGCATCACTTGTATTTGTATCTGGCCACCATTTTTTGGTGATGCACATACAGGCTTTCTCAGCCAATAGTCTGGTCTTCAGCTCCAGAGCAGTTTTGCTCTTTTGTGCTGCTCTTTCTGCCACTGTCACTGCCATGAGTCTTGAGAGCAACGTACCTTGGAGTCAGTATGAGAAATGCTGGAAAATATTCACAGACAAAACATTACTGGCACAACAAATTATTTTTTTTATGCTTTCCCTTCTGAAAGACCTTAAAGAGTCAATTTTCCACCCCAGAGTGTTATTTTTCTGAGCTTCCTTTCAGTTGAAAGGGACATTCTGTAGGAGTTCCACTTCCATGTGTTTGTTCTCTGCAGTGACTTTATTGACACACAAAGAATGATGATTTTTTTTTTTTTTTGGTAGCTATTTCAAGAGAATCTTCTGAAGCTTAGGTTGATTTGGAGAGGGAATAGGGGTCAAGATAACAACAAAATCCTCTTCCAGGTAAATAAGCATATGTTCTTGCCTGCGATAACATTTCTCTAGCAATTTCCACTACATAATGAAGTACTAAAGACCTGGAGTATGATTTTTGTACCTAATGATTTTAAGAGATTTGTTTCAAGCTTTTAACCCTCTATATTGGTGATTAATTTATTAAGCAGGTCTCATAGCTCAAATTGAGAGACTATTTCCCCAGTACAATATAGGGAAATGAGGCACTTTTAATGTTTACAAGCAAGTGGAAATTCGCCTTAAAGGTCAAGGTCATGCATGTTGCAGACAATATATTTTTAAATGTCTACCCTTCTCTGTCACACAGGACTTCACTGTTTGTTCTGACTGGTCTGGTCTCCGGGATCTGTTTCATCATCCTGCTTCATGTAGCAATGACCAAAGCAGCCAGGTCCCAGCCATCGATAACTTTAAGGGACTCACTACTGTTGACAATAGCTTTCTCCCTGGCCTTGTTCTCTTTGAGGAATTATAATTGGAGACCTGGACCAATTGTTGAAGATGAGAGGGAGAGAAGTAGCATATTTGTGTATCTCCAGGAAAGATTTATCCTGCTTTATTTACTATGTTGCTTGGGGATACTTACGCATCAGAAGGAAAAACACTGTTGCTCCAATTGCAGTCTCTTCCATAGTAACACAGCCTCCCTGTGGCTGAATTCCAGGGCCAAAAAACAGTAGAGATCTACTAATTTCTCTTCCTCTGTTATACCACCTTGCATCTGGCCATGTCTTGATGTACTGATCAACCTTCTCTCCAAATACATGCTTACTGTGAATGAAACGGTCTCAAGTGTAGCAAATTCAATTTACTTTGCTTCCACTCTATCCGGAAGAAAATAGCCCCTGCCTTCAGGTGAAATTTGAATGCAAACCAGAATGTTGGTTTGTAGGTTTTTTGTTTGGTAGTTGTTTTGTTTGATTATTTCAAAGCAATAAAGCAAAGCAAAAAGACCCCACCAAAACAAAACAAAAAAAACCCACAAACACCCATGAAGTAGATGATATGCTTGAATGTTTTGTACATAAGAAGGTCCATGGATGCAAAAAGATCACTTTGTCTGAAATATTGTTTTAGGAAAGCTTAGTTGTCTTGTGGGTTTGGTTTTTTTTGTTTTTTTTTTATCCTTTATCCATCTTCCAGGTTGTAGGAGGTCTCTTTATATGATCAGTATTTTAATGTGTCCTATTGCAGGGTACATGTTGGCATTAGAATGAAAGTCTCAACTGATGAATCTGGTATAATTAGTTAATATTCCATATACCAGATATAATAAATTCCTATTTGTATTGCATTCCTTTCCAAAGATACATAGTTAAAACTCCGACTGCTGTAGTATATTCTGCTAAATAGTTTTGTAAACTTAAACCACATGTGTCCATGTGGATACACTACTATATATAATATATTAAAAAATATAT
>VXAK01000334.1:76830-93024 GCA_013399435.1 Arenaria interpres | reverse complement strand
CTCTAGAGGTCCCCTTCCAACTTCAGCAATTCCGTGGTTCCATGATCCTTGCCTGTAAAGTTTCCCCGTGGGCAGGCCAGGTCGGGGCAGAGCGCTGGCTCAGGGGGCTGGAGGGAGGATCTGCTTGGCCCTGGGACCGTGGGGAGAGGGTCTTCCTGGCAGCATTGAGGTTGCCGGGATGGGAGTGGTGTAGCCCATGTGCTCATTCCCAGGAACAGGACGAAAAGGCGATGAACTGACCCAGACTGAACTCACGCCAGTATATGAAGTGTTGTCATGGTTTAACCCCAGCCAGCAAGTAGGACCACACAGCTGCTTGCTCACTCTTCCCACAGTAGGGCAGGGAGAAGAGGAAGAAAAGAAGGGGAAAGGAAAAAAGCCTCGTGGGTTGAGATAAAGACAGTTTAATAGAATGGCAACTGAAAAGGAAACTAATAATAATAATGTGGGTAAAAGAATATACAAAATAAAGTGGTACAACACAAGTCACTCTCACCACCTGATGACCAATTACCCAGCAATCACAGATCCCTTGTCCCTGGCTGACCTCAATGTATATACTGAGCACGATGTCTATGGTATGGAATATTCCTTTGGCCAGCATGTCCTGTCTATGCTCCATCTATGGGAAGCTGAAAAAATCTGACTAATGTGAACATCGCTTAGCAACAACTAAACCAATATGTGTTACCGACATTGTTCTCATACTAAATCCAGAACACAGCAACTACTAGAAAAAAAATTAACTCTATCCCAGCTGAAATCAGGACAAGCATATAATTGTATTTTCTGCTATGCTGTCTGGTGCGGTGGTGGCTGCATGTTTCTGTGACTGATACTAAGGAGCATTGGAGGGAGTTGAGGAAAGCTCAGGAGTGTTTCACCGCTTGTGCAATTGCAGTCAATTCTCTGTTACTCATTCAGCTTATCTGGGTTACTTGTTACCTCCACATTCATGGTATCAAAAGCTTTTTTCCAACAAGGTTTATTATCTTACTTGGAGCTATGTACTGCCACCTTAGAACTAAGAGTCCAGTGAATGGGTACTTAAGTGATGACCCTGAAAGCAACTGGTGTCTAGTAATGCCAGTCTGAAGCTGTCTGCACCTGAATGTGCCTCCTGTGCACCCTTTCCTCATGGATGCAGGTTATGGGAGGCTTATGAGGTCAGTCATAGCATTGTGTGAATGCACGAATCCAGTTCAGTCAACTTTCCCCTTGGAGTGATAAGAAGCACAGAGTGGAGATGTCCAAGAGATTCTGTGATGCTCCTGGACGGCTTTTTCCGGCACACTGTGTTGCAAGTTGGACACAATGTGGGAGGGAAACTGGTCATGAGCATTTGCAGAGCACTGTGTCTGACCTAGTAAACCTTCCCGCAGCGTTTGGGAAATCGGAACGGAGGTCTATGCATACACACTCCTTTGGCTTTCAGGAAGCCAGCCTACACCTGGCACCCCAGGAGCTAAACTGAAACTGGAATGCTGGTTGAACCTGAGATAATTACTTGAAAAGACACTGGGAGATACATGTTGTTTCTTCCCTTTACCCTCTTCCTGTTCCAAATGGTATTTGATCCGTTAGCCGCATTTGACAGGGCGAAATGCACATAAGAACAGCCTCACAGGGTCAGGCCAGAGAGCCAGATAGCCCGTTATCCAATTTCTGACAGCTACCATACATCTAGGGGTTATCTCGGGATTAGTAAGAGCAAGCAAGTGTACATTGTATTCTTCCCAAGTGCTCTCTGAGCCTCTAGCTGTTTTCAGCTCTGGAGACTTCCTAAGCTGGATGTGGCTTCTCTGCATTCAGTAGTGCTCTGTGTTTCTCATGGTAAAGTGCAAAGTTTCATTTAAGTTTGTGGAAGTACCCTGCCAGATGGACAGGAGCGCTTTAACTGAGGCAAAAGGTTGCAGGTTGAGCTAATGCCGTAGGACACTAGGAAACCACTACAGGGAAATTGTCAGTTGGGATGGGAACCTTCTGCATGTTAAAAGTCAGCCCACCATGAAATGCAAATGAGTAGGAAACAAGGGTGACTAATTTCCAGAGCTCTTAGATTGACTTACTGTTATGTGCTAGTCAACCTAGAAATATTTAAGCAAAGGTTAATTTCTTTGGACTTGAAGAGAAAGCGTTATGTTCAGGAGAGACTTTTTTTTAAAAGTTATTTATTAATTAGCCATTTTATATCCATCCAGTGTTCTGAGAGAGATGAGGATCATTCGTTAGATAACCCAGCTAGATACTCTTGAACAGTTGAGAACATGCTAACTTTTGAAAGAGGTGGTGGACTTCACCTGACACTCCCCTCTGTCACGTGTCATAGGTAGGACAGGATGGCTCAGTGCGGTCTGTGCTAAGGCTCAACTCTGAGTCGTGCTGGAGAAACTTCTTTGAAAAACTAGAGCTTTTCCTTTTCAACAAGAAGTTAAACTCTACAGAAGGCACAGAACAGAACTACTGAAGCTCTGAAGTCGTCGTGGGTGCAGATGAACTTGGATGAGCACATTATTCCTTGGAAAGGGACCTTCTTTTCCTTAGTAACTCATTCTTTTTAAAATCCTTACCTTGAAAGAGAGGAAGAGCATGCTGTGCTAGACTGATAATAGGAGGATATATTTACGGTGACAATCAGTAAATGAATTGGTGAAATAATAGCAAATAAAAGTAACTGATAGTAAAAGAGGGAAGATTGCAGAGTGGTTTCCTATCTGACAGAGCTGCACTTACTTGGGCCCAGATGTATAATGGGTTTCACTGAATTTCACTGAATTTTTTTTAGAGTTGGAAGGGACCATAGAGATCATCTAGTCCAACTTCCCTGCTGAAATGAGCCCACGTGGATCTGGTTCTTGGAGATTACCTAGTACAGGAAAAATTGCAGCAGTTTTAGTGATAGCAATGTCAAAAAAGCCTAACTCCCAAACAGAAATGCTAACAAGGTTTGCATTAAAAAGTAGCTTGTCTTCAGTAAGTAGTTGTAACATTACTAATCCAAGCTCCCGCACTGTACATAGGGACCAAAATATTTCTCAAGGTAGCTTTAAGGTAAAGGCCTTCAGTTTTGCACAGTGTGGTTGCTAATACAATAGGTTCAGGTTTTAGAATACCTTGCTTGAATTATTATTGTTTGCCAGGTGTGGATGGTGACAGCAGGGCACATAAAGTGGAAAACCCAACCTTGGAAGTTCTTTTTGAGTGACTAGCGTAAGAAACTAGCTCTAGAACATTTTGGTCAGGGTCCTTTGTCAAATGGACGAGGCCCGGGACACTTGAAAAAGCCCTCCGTGTATGAAAAGCAACCCCTACGGAAGCCTGTGTTCCCTAGACAGGGAAGAACTCCTGAGCCAACTTTATAGGTAGGAGGTGACATGCCCTGGACATAGCCCAATGTCTGATCCCTCTGTAGAGGTAGTGCTGCCTGTGACGTTAAGCCTGCTTCTTATCACTACGTATAAAGCATATAATTCTGTTAATAAATGTTGTTAATTTTAA
The DNA here is from genome assembly GCA_013399435.1 of Arenaria interpres. NCBI lineage: Eukaryota > Metazoa > Chordata > Aves > Charadriiformes > Scolopacidae > Arenaria > Arenaria interpres. The sequence goes on along the minus strand of VXAK01000334.1, from coordinate 89,526 downwards.
TATCTCAATGAATATTAAATCAGTGAATCAAACTTTCATATTTAATCTTAATATTACTGACAAGTCTAAGTTAAATTCATAATTAATGCTGAATATTACTAGACATATTACTTCCTATGTAGCATTTTTGCATCTTTCCTTTGCTCAGCTCTACTTCCTTTCTTTCTAACCAAGCATGACTGTAGATGATTTCATTAACATGTTTACAGTTTTTTGTCTGAGTGGAGAATGGTTCAGTAGTGATAATTGCTTTCAAATTATTTGATCCCTGGAGGAGGTGCTTAATTTAGACCTAGCACTAGGTCTCAGGCTTTTTGATGGGCAGACCCCTGAAAAATTTTCAAAAGTGACAGTGATCTTTTTGGAGAAGATTTGAGCTCACTGAAGATGATTACTCTTTTAACATGATTTTTTTGAAATTAGTTGAGAGTACATAATTGGCCATAGTTTGAAAATAGCTGTAGGTGGGTTACTGTAGCTACCTTGTAACAGTATGCCATTATAATTTTACTTCCCAGAAATGTGTTTGATGTCATGAATAATACAGTTTTTAAAACATTCTTGAACAACTATTACTTATAGTCAAATTTTCTTTTCCATGTTGTATTCCCTTCTGTAATGTGTGATTTTGACTAGAATGTGAATTTTTATAGTGTTAATAGAGAAAATACTCTTTGCTGTTAAAACTCAGATGATACTGTGCCTCAAGACTAACCCTAAGGAAAGTATTTTCATTATGGTTGCTCAGACTTTTTGATCATGAATTTTAATATCAAAATAAATATGTTGACTGCTAGATGCTTATTCTATCAAAATAAGCCCCTAGTGAGGAAAAAACCTATTGGTAAAGTGAGACTTTATTTAAAAAACAAAACAAAACAAAAACCACCCAAAAATCCTTGTCAGTTACGTTTGAGGATTCGCGCATCACCTCTGTTGCAAAATTAGATGTGATGCCCTCATTTAAAATATCTGTCAGACTTGGTGCTAGAAATATGCCAGAGGGATTTATCAGAATTCATCTCATCTCATTTGTGATTTCTTTGAAGTATTTGTTCTTGTGGTGCAAGATAGAAGCTTACTGTCATGGAATTACTGACGTATGCTAAGTTGCCTTCCAATTAGCATGCTTACGGTAGGAACCAAGATGTGCTCAAAAGAATATAACAAAACCAAAATAAAAACCAGGAAACAGAGGGAACTGCAGGAAAATATTGTGGTGGAAATGTGGGATTTTTCGTTTTCATTCAGATTTCTTCTGTACCGTAGGTGGCTTCAGCCAGGATGAACTGCTGAAAGTATGGAAGGGCCTGTTCTATTGTATGTGGATGCAGGATAAACCTCTGCTACAGGTATAGTAACTGGTTTTTGTATTTGCTTGAGTGAGTCTCTTCTAAAATACACCACAGGGTCATACTAATTTAGAATAGTGAAGATGACCTTAGTGAGTTTTGGTCATGGTTGGTTTTTTTTTCCTTCCCTTGCTGCACATATGTGGCACGTGCAGGAGAGGTGACTGTAACTCGGTGATCCTCACCACATGAGCAGAAACTTAAGTGGTATCATGTTTGGAACCACCCTCCGAATGGCAGGTGCAGCTGTTTACCTTCCAAAACCAGAACTGAAATATATACTTTTATGAAGTGTATTGATCTGGTGGAACTAAAGCAGTAACAGCCATCTGCCCTTAACTACAACTACAACGTACCTGCAACCACTAGTTAGCCTTGCTTCAAAGTTTCACACTTCCTTTTCTTTCTAGTTCAGTGGCACTTCCTCTACTACCAACTACTGACATCTGTCAACTACTACCAGTTTGTCTCCCTACTTCCAAATCCTGCCCTACTCTCTGTCTGTTTGCATGAACAAGCTCTATCTCACGCATAGCACAGTGAGCTCCACCTACAATTAAGCTGTATGAAAACAGTACCCCTAAAGTTTTACATCATTGGTTAATTTAAATAAATGGGATTTTTCTCTTCCTAGTTTAATTTTGTCTGCTGTTCAAAAGATGATTTGATGTCAAAAAGAGATCTGATGAAATGAACAGGACTTGATAGCCTTGAATCTTCTTTTACAACTGACCTAATCCCAGTGGAGGGATAAATGCAGTAATAAAGCAGCTATTAAGAAAGTATTTTTCATTTTGAGGGATGTTACATGATATTTATACTACCTGCTGTTTTCTGATTGCATGTTTAGTGAGGATACCAAGCTCTGAAACGTGCTACACTAACTATTTATTTACTTCTAGGAGGAACTTGCAGACAATATCTCACAGCTTATCCATGTCATTCAGAATACAGAGGCTCGTAAGTAATGTTTCATTATCTAATTCTTTGTAAGGTACTTTCATCTTTGGTGATCTTAAGGCCACTATCACAGTGCCAGAATAGAGGAAGCCAGATAGAGCTGCTGCTTTGTTCTTCTTCTTTGAGTTTTGTCCAAGTGGTGTGTGTGATTGCATTAAGGGAACCATGAGATGCGGTTTGTTTCTGGTTGTTTCAGGGGAAGACTTGTATCTCCAATGTGAAAAAGGTGAGACTTTGCAGGGTGGGTAGCAAAGTAAACCTGCCACTCTGCATAGAGTTACTTGTTCTGTGTATTTCCTAACCAAACCCAATTTTGTTTCATGAGCTGTTAAGCATCTAGTATTCAAAATGCACTTGAAATAGAGTGCTCAGTCAATGCCAAAACTTGCATGGGTAGAAATAAGTGAAGAATGGATATTTTGCTCTAACTGTTGTGTATATAACACAAAATAGATACAGAACTGTCCCTGTAATTATACTTGTCTTTAAAAGTAGCCGTGTGCCTTTTCTTGTATTGTTCTGAAGTTTAATTGAGTTGGCCTTCTACCTGCCTTAAGTGTTTCTTCCCATAGCTCTATCCCTATCACTAGGCAAATCCCTAGGGAAATGCATCCCTTTCTCACATTGAAGTGATTTCTTGAGATTCTTTTTGTTAGCAAAATAAACCTTTGTGCCAGACATGCAGATATTTTTTCTTATCTCTTACAGGACACCTGTTCATTCAGACATTTTGGCAAACTATGAACCGTGAATGGATTGGGATAGACAATCTGCGTCTTGATAAGTACTATATGGTAATACTAACTCTCTTGTAAGTCTTTTCCGCAAGAAGAGGTGTGCTGGTGGTGTGCTGGAAGGCAGCTTTGTGTGCACATGCATTTATGTATATCGTAAGAGAAGACAAGTGACGATCTTCCTGACACATTGCAAGGAGATACTTGTTTTAAAGGCTTTCACTGCAAATCTAAAAGCCATCACCAGCTTATGTCAGGTTGCAAATGCCTTCTTGTATGCCTTCTTTTATAATGTAGTGATGTTTCTCATTGATTTCTCTATGGAACATACATACTGTCTCAGAGGACACTGCATCAACATCAGTTATTTAGATCAGACTGTTTAAAGACTTTTTTACGACTCTGTATAAAGTAATTGTCACGAGACTCCCAACTTTCCACCACTAAAGTACCCGCTGTAGTGCATTCAGCTATCAGAATTCTTTCTATAGGAAACACTACATTAGAACAAATAGTAAAATCAGAGAAAGAAGAACCTTAAAAGACCTGCCTTTTTTACCTTTTGTAAAGAACAAGATCACGTTAATCTTCTTCTTTGAAAGCAGTTAATAGCAGCCACATTCACTGCTGCTTTTTATTTCTCAATGTTAGCAGAAACCAGGTTTTTCAGTAAGTGAAGCGTTTTGAGCCAGTTTAATGTAGCTATTTTACATATGGCTGTCTCTTAGTGCAAGTTTCAAGTAAATCGAATTATTGCTATCATATCATATATCATAACTGTTAACAATATGGAGACCCCATATTGTTGTCCCCAATTTAAGCTGTGAGGGTTTTCAGACTTGGCAGCACTTAATGAAGATATCAGGGTGATGGAGCAAGAGAAAGCTGTGTAGTAAATACGGTCATGGATTTTTCTGGGCTTAGGGTGTGAAAATAGTTTATTGTCTTTTGAGCTTCACAGCATCCTTCTGTTGCTTGACATGATAGACAAGTCTGTCAAAATGTTCATGTGAGGAAGCTTTCCATCGTGTTGTGCTATGAAGAGGTTTACTAAGAAATCTATTCACATTACAGTCACCGTAACTCCTTTGTCTGTTTTTATGAACAACATGTATAACAAATTTTATACTTTGCAGCTAATGCGTAGGATTTTGAGGCAGTCCTTTGAAGTGCTGAAAAGAAATGAATGGGATGAAAGGTAAGCAGATTTCTGAATGTAGTTGCATCATAAAGAAGTTGCCCAATTTGCCTCTATCAAATGTCTTTTCATTTAATATATCCTTTTTCTCCATAGATGGCGCTGTCATCTTAACACTAAGGCTTATTTGTTCTCCAGATGACAAGATTTGCAGTTTAGAAACAAAGTTCGGTGTTGCACTTTGTTAAGTTAAATACACACTGTAATCAATTACTCTCACATTCACCTAAGACATTTAGTGCATGTTCCACAGAAAGACAGAAAGTAATCCATGTATGCTTATGCAAAATCTGAACGTAGCAACTTGTCATGTGTTTTTCCAAGCAGTTGTGAAATCTAAGGGCTCAAAATTTTTAATGGACTTTGCTAGATGTGACTGATTTAGCCAGGAGAGCTATCCATGGAATATCACCTGTGGAGAGATTAGACAGGCAACTTGCATCCCAGAAAATACAGAAAATGAATTCTTTGGGAGGTTTGTTTATATTTCTTCCATATTCTATAAAACTGCAAGTAATTGCAGTCATCTTGCTCTGTCTAGAGCTCTTGTGCCACTTCCAAGCTTGCTCTGTGTTTAAACTTATGAAGAGCTTTAAGTCCCTTAATTAAAAGTGCTTGATGACCCAGTGTTGTTATCCTTTCTCTCTCTTGCCTTCTGAAATGTAGAATGCATATAGGCATGTTTTTGAGGAAATAGAAAAGAATGCAAAGCTAAAGTATACCCCATCCCCTGTGTTCTACCTTAATTTTGCATTGGGTAAATAACCACAGGTTGAAGAGATGAAAATGCACCTTGACAGGAACAGAAAGCGTGGGAGGAGGTTTGATAAAGCCGAAGCCCTTTCCCACACACATTCCCATGGCAAAGACATAGTCACCCAAACTGATCTCTGACAAGGTTTCCTACAGCTTTCACCTCCCTTTTTCCAGCTTCACTGGAAGGATGGCTTGGTGGTGCTTCACCACCAGAGGTGGCAGTGTGGGAAAAGATCATAATTCCTTTCTTTGCAGAGCAAGGGAGCTCGGAGTGAGGGAGCCTTTCCCTCCCAGGTGGAGTCTAGAAGCTGCCTGGCACGTCTCCCATTTCTCTTTTCTTTTAAAATGCTTTTGAAGAAAGGAGTTTTAACGTAAACTGAAATAATACCCTGGGCAACCTGGTCTAGTTGGGGGTGTCCCTGCTGACTGCACGGGGGTCGGACTAGATGACCTTGAAGGTCCCTTCTGACCCAGATGATTCTATGATTCTATAATCTTTATTGTTTTGGAATGCTTTAAATTCTTGTTGGAACCGGAAACATTTGTTCTGGACAAAATTGCAGGAGGTCCCGCAGAACGCCAGGGGAGAAAGCGTGGAATATACAAAGCTTCACTTTCCGGAAAGAGAGCAAGGATAGGCCTCAAGTAAAAAAAAAAAGAAAAAGAAAAAAAAGTCCCAAGTGCTGCTTAGATGAAGCAGTGACAGCATGTCTCTTTGAGCCATGTCACTCCAGCAGTATTTGTTAGTCCCCCAGAAGTCACTAACCAAACAGAGCCACAGTCCTACTTGTACACAGCTTCTGGCTTGAGCTATTGGGATGATGATTTTTTCATGCCTAGCTTAGACCTCGATCTGTTCTTCAATGTAATTGTTCTGCTCCAAGGGGCACTGAATAACGTGCTTTAACAAAGGCAAAGTTTGCACAATTGAAAAAAGTTTGAGAAGGAGCAGTATTAAATTTAATACTTGGGTGTGCACTAAAATGAAAATCATCTCATAAAGTGGAAGGGTATGAGGTGTTGCTCATCTGGGGTGGATGAATGCGACAGCTGTATCTTTGGAATGCCCTGCTCAGGTGGCAGAATCCCTCCTCCTACACATCAATCATATGTCATAATAAAATTCACACCTTAATTTGGACTGAAGTTTAAAACAGTGATTTTCACCACAACAAATTGCGTTGAGTGGATTGTCTGATGCTACAAAATCACCTAAACTGTAAGGAGTTCTGATTATGGATGGATTTTTTTTAAATTTTGTTTAAAGATGTGAAAATTGATCATTTCTTACAAACGTTGAATGGCCATCTTAAAGAACTGGTAAAATGTGAATGACTAGAGTTTGTTTTCAAAGCAAATAGAACATGAGCAATTAAATATGAATGTCTTGTGCTTTTTTTTTTCTCTTTTTTTTTTCAGTCTAATTGAACTACTGCTGCCACTACTAATGAAGGAAGTTATGGACCCAGAAAGCAATGCTCCCACTGGGATAAAGTTACATTTCATTGATATCTATCTGGATGAATTGGCTAAAGTTGGTGCAAAGGAGGTTAGAAAATATGTTGTCATTTTCTCCCTGGTTAATGTTAACTGTGGCATGCAGCATTTTAGAACAAATGTAATTTTTAGACTATGTATGTTTGAACAATTTTAAATGTAACATAGCAACATTGAATAAGCATGGAGGAAGTGAGTTAATTGCAAGTTTTGCTTTTACTTTATATAGTAGTTTCTGTCAAGTTCCTGAGTACTGGAATACGGCTCCAAATTGAGGTTGGAAACAGTGATAGAAAAGTTATACCGTTCTCATTTGTTTCAACAGAAGGGACTTAACATCTTTTCACTTGTGTAAACATGTTTGACAGTCTTTGCTTTTGCAAAAACTGTCATAAAGCCTGCTCTTTGCTGATTATGTAATACACCTGAATAGAGGAAGAACGTGAGCTTTCAAAGTTGTCAATTATTTGCCTATTGTTGGCTTCCAATGTTGTTGCTCTTACGTTGAGCAATTTACCCTCTACATCCAGTTGTTCATTTTGTTGATGACATCCGTGTTTCTCTGCTGCATATTGCTGTTTCAGTTGCCCTTAATTTTGGTTGACAGTAAAGTGATGCAGAATTCTGCAGCATTTGAAAGCCTGTTACTGCAGCTGGTGCTGCTGAACTTCTTCCAGAGTATTTCTCTTGCTACTCCAGTAGGGCAAGCTGCCCGCTGCCCCACACTCCTTCCAGGCTCCTGCTGATTTACCTCCTCTTGCTTCTGGCATCTAATACATCTCCTTGCAATGGAGGAAGCTGTTAGCTGTTTTCCATTTGTATTCTTTGCAGTCAGTATTGAAAGCAATCCTGCCTGCAGCTTTTGTGGTTCTGGATTGTGGAGCGTGAGTAGTACTGTAGCTGGCGGTCCAGTTAAGAGAAACCCAGATCTTATTCATGTCTGCTACGGACCTTCTTTGTGAAAGCACACAAAAAAGTTTTCTCTGCCTTGTGTTTCTATATGTAAAATAAGAAGCTTTGTTGTATTTCTGTACTCAGCAGATCAAAGCCTGCAAAGCAGTCAACATTTTTATAATGACTCTAGGGAATATCTGGAATTTAGTGGTAACACAAAGTTGCTGGATACTCCTGTCAGTTGGAATTAGTATAGAGTAAGACTTTGCCTTAAGTTCTTAAAGAAGATCCCCCTACACCAGATAACCAAGAAATTTGAGTGTACACATACAATATTTACTGTACTCATCATTTTTTTCTTTCTAATCATACAGCTCACAGCAGACCAGAATCTCAAGTTCATTGAGCCTTTCTGCAAAATTGCTGCCACATCAAAAGAGTAAGTTTAATGAAAGGATAAATAGTTTTTAAGAATTAAGAAATTCTGAATATACCACTCCACATGGTAATAAATTGATTGAAAAAGAGTCATAGTATAACTTCAGAATGTAGAGAAAGAAGGATATTTTACTAACGATATGCACAGTCATTTGAAGATGACTTGTGTTTATCAAAGCTATAGATAGTCTTCATAGATTTGTAAAAATTATATCAACCTCTGTTGGTTGGGTTTGTCTGTTTTGGTTTTTTTCAAACATGCATAGAATAGCTGAGCTGGTTAGATTCTTTGTTGTTGCAGTGTAATATAGAGCAGCATATAAACATAGTGAAATTTAAGAGGGTAACATTAGCAGGACACTGTTTGAATTAAAGGACTTGTGTTTAGGAAGTAGCAGGTTCACTTTCCTCACCTGGAGAGCTAGATGGTCTTCCATTTTCTTCTTTCTTACCCATTTTTCCCTGTGTCCCTCAAATTTCCATTTTTATAATGTGATGGGGAGGGTGTGTATGCTGCTGCCCTTCAACTCTCACCCCTGCTCTCTTGTAACACAGTCGAGGTACGCTGCATGCTGTAGCCACTGGTATTTTTGAGCTCATTGTGGATCAGTCTCCCTACGCCATCGAGGACCTAATGAAAGAACTGGGTAGCAACAGCAATGAGGAGGATGCATCTGAAGAAGACAAACAGGAAAATGAAGAGGTGCTTAATACCACAGGTGAGGAGGAAGTTCTAAATGGCACTGGTAACAGTTGCTAGGATTTAAAAATCTGTTTTCTTAAAAATACATTTCTGCTCTGAACCAGTCAAACACATGTTCAAGGTGTTGTAAGGATAATTGTGTTTTCCTCTCTTCCCTTCAGATGTGCTTAAACAAAGTGACTCCAAAACAGCGTGTCACAAAAATCAGTGGCCTCTGTAAAACCAGGCAGTATCAGCTTTCTGCAAAAGTGCTAGATGATAACCCAGTCTGGCTTTGGCTCTTGGATGTCTATAGTATTTTTGAGGAAGATGAGATTTTGGCTTTCTGTGAGAGTTTTAAGTTAAAAAAAAATATTAAAAAAAAAGCTGAGCAGGAAGGTTTTCAATCCAGACATACTCTAATACAGAGGCAATTTTTTAAAAGGTACTGATAATGCTGCAGTTCTGTATTGCATAACGGTGACATAAAGTAGTTAAATCAGAGCAGGCTCACAAGATAGTATGAAGAGAAATGCACCCGATCTTCTGTCTATCAGAGTAGTGTGTGCTTTCTCAGTTTACACAAATTAAATATTAATATTCAATCTTTTTTTTTTTTATAATAGCAGACAAGTGTTTGTCAAGAAAATCAGCAAAGAGCTCCGAAAAAACAGAGGATGATGATGAAGAAAATGCTGATGACGGTATCGGGACGGTTCTGCAGGTTTGTAGCTTACTTGCTCTTACTGATACTCACCCTCTCTTTTCTTTTTTTCCCAACCCTTTCAAGAGGTACAGAAGTAAAGGGTATTAATCAGATAAACACGTTACAAATTTTTAATCTCTCTTCTCCTCTAATATAAGGTGGTATTTATGTAGTGTGTACTCTGTGAGTAGTTTATAAGAAAATAAATCCCTGTCTGAATTCTTCTTTTCTCTTTCCCATGCCTTCTTTTTTCTGCTCTCCCTTCCCGTTTCAAGAGTTCAAAAATGTATGGTAAAAGCCAAGTCACTGTGGGTGGTACAGCAATCAGCATAAGTTTCATTTACAATAAGAGCAAAGGTAATGGATGATGGGATACGTAGGCAAGAGGGTAACGCTGCAATTTGGGTTGGTTTTAGACCCACTTCCAGTGCAGTGTGGTGTCTTTGACAGATCCACCCATCAAACACACGTGCACGTAGATACGCTTCATGCATCTATGGGTTTTAAGCAAGAATTTGGACATGACACACTTTAAATCTGACACTTAGCTAAATATTTGCGGGTGTTTTGTAGTTGGTTGGCTTCTTTCTTGAGTAAGAATTAAGCATATTTGAGAAAGTGATATGGAGTTCAATGGTTCTGTTAATTGACATGCTGGAGGTGGGGGATGTCATCCAGAGGGACCTGGACAGGCTTGAGAGGTGGGCCCGTGCAAATCTCATGAAGTTCAACCAGGCCAAGTGCAAGATCCTGCATGTGGGTTGGGGCAATCCCAAGCACAAATATAGACTGAGAGAGAATGGCTGGAGAGCAGCCCTGAGGGAGCAGGACGTGGGGTGTTGGTGGATGAGAAGCTCAACATGAGCCGGAAGTGTACACTGCCAGCCCAGAAAGCCAACCACATCCTGGGCTGCATCAAAAGAAGCATGACAAGCAGGTTGAGTGAGGTGATTCTGGTCCTCTACTGCTCTCTTGTGAGATCCCACTGGGAGTACTGCATCCAGCTCTGGGGCCCCCAGCATAAGAAGGACATGGATCGGTTAGAGCGAGCCCAGAGGAGGACCACAAAGATGATCAGAGGGCTGGAACACCTCTCCTATGAAAACAGGCTGAGGGTGTTGGGGTTGTTCAGCCTGTAGAAGAGGAGGCTCCGGAGAGACCTTACGGTGGCCTTGCAATACCTAAAGGGGGCCTACAGGAGAGATGGGGAGGGACTCTATGAGGGAGTGGAGTGATAGGACGAGGGGTAATGGGTTTAAACTGAAAGAGGGGAGATATAGATTAGATATCAGGAAGAAATTTTTCACTATGAGGGTGGTGAGACACTGGAACAGGTTGCCCAGAGAAGCTGGATGGGGCTTTGAGCAACCTGCTGTAGTGGGAGGTGTCCCTGCCCATGGCAGGGGGGTTGGAACTAGATGATCTTTAAGGTCCTTTCCGACACAAACCATTCTATGATCTGTAAAAGTCAGTATACATGTGTGAAGGGGGTGTATATTTCAACAGAGAAAAAATACTTTGGGTTTAAAGGAAGTGACTGTTTAAAGGATGTGTACGCTACTTGAAGTGTTGGTAACGTGAGTCACATTGGGTTATCTTGCATGAATAAGCTAACTAAGAAAAGCTGTATCATACTTTCCTCCAACAGTTTGATTATAAGGCTGTTGCTGACAAACTCTTTGAATTGGCGAGCAAGAAAAATACTCCCTCCCGTAACAGAAAGCGTCTGTACAAGCTGGTCAAAAAGTGAGTTCTGTTGAAATACACCTTGCATGTGCCTCCTTGTCCTAAACAGCTTTTACTTTGCTTTCTCTCCGCCTTCACTTGGCCTGGTGACAGTGTCACGAGAGGAGGCTTGTCTCACAGCCCTGGATAGCATGCATGAGGTGCTTGAAGCCTGTGCTACTGTTCCTCATTGGTGCTAGACAACTGCAGCTCGCTGAGGTGTATCTACACTGGGTGGATTTGTACTGCGGGATATGACATTAGATTGAGTGTGATGCAAGTTACAGAAAAGGGAGAAGTGTTAAATTGCTCTCAGTACTTTCAGTGATTTGGTTTGAATTTTTGAATTTCTGAGGCAGATCTCTTCCGGAATGAGCTCTTTGTAACTTCCTGTGCAAATTATGTTGCTCTTATTTTGACAGAACCAAGTACTGTGCTGTTAGTGTTATTATTGGTACTCAACCAGTAATACTGTTTTGTTTTTCCTTTTCTCCCTTCCTCCCCACCTTCAGGTTCCAGGACTTAGCAGAAGGTAAGGACTCAGCAGCATCCAGACACACTATTTTCTTTCCATTAAAGGATATATAATGTTCCCGTACAATGTGTACGTCCTTTCTTTTTTTTTCTTTTTCTTTTTCTTTTTAATGTATATTTCAAGCATACCATTTTGTGGGTTTTTTTTAAATCTCATTAAGACACATTACATGTTTTTGGTGAAACGGTCAAATCCCCTTCACAATTTGAGCAACCCTGTACTTTGTCCTTAAATGACAGAGGATTATTTTTACTTAACTAGGAATCTCTCATATGATTTTCTTTTGGGTTGAGTGGGGAACAAGGAGTTGATTTTATTTCTGTGGGAGTTATGCTGTATATGAACAGCATTAATACCGTTAATAGAAATAGAACTATTAGTTTTCAGATACCTTATCCTTCCTCCTCAACAGGAATCTTCCCCCAGGATTTTCCCGAAGATGTTTCTACAGATGAAGACGATGATGAATTTAGCAGGGGAAGGCGAAAGAAAAAAGCTGTCAAGCCTTGGGAGAAAAGCAAGTTGGAAAAAGTAAAAGGTAAGGCAAGATCAACCTCTGGAAGAGGACAATCTGCAGTCACTTGTGTAACTTGACAAAGTATCAGATACTGTTCTGAAGAAGGCAAACCTGTTGTTTGTGCTGATGTGCTGATTTGTGTCATGTTGTGGTGAAGGTTAAATGTGAAATTAAGGTCTCTCTGATAGTGGTGGGAATTTTGTTACCAATTTTGAGGCAAGCATCACCTAAAAAATTTCAATCAAAAGCAAATGTGGAAGCAGTTGTTTGTTTGCTCCACTGAGCAGTTCCATCTACTGTACGAAAACAGTAACATGTCAGTCTCCTTAAAATAGCATGACTGTTAAAATACAGGAATTTAGGGGTGTTTCTGGAAAGGTGAAGAGAGTTACTAAGAACCAGGTGCAGGTATCTCTACCATCATGGCTTATATTGACAAACCCAATCATACCCAGAAATATCTCACCTAACTACTGAACCCCTGAGTTGTCATTATTGCGTAATAACAACATTTTCGAGCAATATTGCTATCCAGAACAGGGTTACCACAGGGAATGGCTTAGATGTTAGTTGTGACAAGGCAAGATCAGCAAAATATTAATTGGACCAGGCATCAGAGGAATGCAGTGTCCTGACCAGCTGTAATAGTAAAACTGTTGTGCTTGCTGACAGCAGGGAAACAGTACGCCTATTTAAAAAAAA
>VXAK01000334.1:54487-76799 GCA_013399435.1 Arenaria interpres | reverse complement strand
AAAAAAAAAAAAAAATGGAAAGAAAAAATATAGAAATTCAGTTGTTGTAAGTACCTTTGTGTTTCACATCTGTGTTTCTATGGCATTCTTTTTGGGGTGGATTTAGAGGATGAACAAGAGATGTCAAGTGCAAAAGAGGCATCAGTTTCCCAGAAGAGGAGGAAAAAAAGGAAGAGGGGCAGCCCAAGTGCTGATTCTGGAACAGCTGATGGAAATTGTGAGGAGGGAATAGCTGAAACATCTGGATCTAATGTTTCTAGCCAGGGAAAGGTGCCAGAAAATAACAAGGAAAGGAAGAAAAAGAAATTGCTAGTAAATGAGGCAAATGAGACCACAAACATAGCAATTGACACCAGAGAAAATCACGGTACGTCTGCGCAGAACAGTCAAACAGCCGCAGAACAGAGTAAAAAGAGTCAGTTGAAGAAAATGAATCCAAAAGTGCAAAATGCTCCTGTAAAACCAATGTGTCGGAATGGACCAGCTAATGCCAGCAAGGCAGAGGATGTCAGCCCATCTGTCACAGCGTTAACTCCTAGGCTCATGAGAAAGAAACAGAAAGCAGGGGCTGTCTTAGTGAATGGAGATACGCCTTTGCAGCAAACTGATATGAAATCCAACAAGGGGACCCTGTCAGAAGATGCAGGCTCTGAATCTGCGCCCTCCAGAAAGGTCAAATTGAAGACAAAGACAAAGCTAGTTGGTTTGGAAGGGATGAAAGCCTCCAGCCAGAAAGCAGCAACCTTGAAGAAGAAGAGAAAAGTAAAAGAGGTGCTAAACTCTGTCGAAGCCAATGGAGTTCTGGAGACTGCGTGCAAAAAAAGCAGGAAGGCGGTACGTATGTCTCATTCTTTTCTTTGCCGCCTTCAGAAGAACTGCCAGGCTCATTTTCAAATTTATATTTAGCTTTCTGAATGTGGGGTTTTACGGGCAGGCTGCATGCTGATGTCATCATGCATTGCCACCAAAAACAACTCAGTTCCCCAGAAATCCACGTCCATCATCGTGGTCTTACACCCTCCCGTGCAGCAACATTAAAGTCTGTGCCAGTTACTCGGCTGAAAGAACTCATGTAGCTGAAACTTTGGTTTTTAAGGTATGGGGTTGTCTTTTTGTTTTTCTTTTTTATTCTTTTTTTTTTTTTGATCCCTGGATTAACTATTCTTTTACATTGGATCTCTGGTTGAGCTTACAGCATGGTCACAAAGGGCATATTTTTCGCAAAAGGATGAGAATAGTAGAACAGGAAGATGGAACATCCCTTTTGCAGCAGCAGCAGCCACACTTAGATAAATATAAGCTCCTTGTGAATTTGCCCACAGGAATTCCAATAGTGGCTTCTTTTGCTAACTCACTACTCTTAAATCTTAAACAAATTGTTAGTGCTGTATGGGGAAAGTATTTGCGGAAAGAGTGAACAGAGTATGACGCTGTGACCTCCAATGTCATCAACAGCTGTAAGATTACATTTAAGAATGGTCCGGTTTTTTACAAAGACAATACTGTTTTTCCACTAGGAAGGTCTGATTATATTCTTCTTCAAAAATTTATGTCATGGAGTTTGGGAACAAGTTTTTTTTTTCCCTTTACCTCTCACCCCCATTTTCTTTTTGGCAATAAGAAGAATAGGGTTAATTTTGCTCAGCAGTTTGAGAGTCAAGAAGCATTTTGCACAACGTATTTTTAAAAGGTAGTGTGGCTAGGAGAGAGAGTGCAGGGGTTCTTCCCTCTCCTGCCACTGATATTCTTTTAACTGCTCGTTTTTTGCTTTTTCTTCTGTTGCCTAAATACTGTGTGTTGCATACCTCTTCCTTCTTTCTCTATGAAAGCTTAGTTTCTCAGAAAATATGATAATTCCACCCCCACCTCTGTTTGTAAAACTTTGCTGCATCAGACCAACAGGTTCAAAGATGCATGGTAGATTCAAGATGAAGTTCCTGCAAGCTTCATGGCAATTAGTTGTTGGCACAAAATAGCATAACCACTGAGGGAAAGGCAGCAGCATGATGCCAGCACCTGTCTGTTGGCTGGCTGGCCAGTCAGTGCACGGGCTAGCGGGCTACTCTTCCCATGCGTAATTCCAAAGAAACTAGAGTTTTTGCTGTTTCTTGCTCAATCCAGGTAACTGTGTGCATACGTGTGTGTGGAGCGGGAGTGGGGGGTCACAGACAAGGAGAGAAATTGGGAAGTTGAGTCAGGAGGAGAATGAGAGTATTGGTATAACAAGAGGGCAGGGTAAATGCCTAAAATGCACAAATGTGGAGGAAATTAGGCTTTGCTAATTTTGTTTTCACTGCTTGAGAAATAACATGTTGTTTTATTTCCTGGTTTTAGTTATGTAATACTGGTCTTGTGCCCAGAAATCTTGAGGGGCGTGTTTTGATTTTTGATTTCAAAGACAACCCACACCTCCAAAGAATTAGCTTCAAATATCAAGAGGGAGGAGGAGGGGGAGAAGGGGAAAAGTCAGACAAGTTCAGCATTATTTCATACTTGTCTCAAGAATTCAGAAAGCTGGAAGACTTAGGCTTTTTCACTTTATGTAAAGCAGAAGCAATTTTCAAATTGAATGAGGCCATACCCCCTGGACATTTTCCACAGCACGGCTGTGAACTGCTTCCGGAATTTCACATCTGTAGGTTGCTGTGAAGCAGAGCTGAACTTCCCCTCGCATTAGTCCACAGATACCTGGGGCCCATAGACAACAGGTTGGAAAGCTCTGGAGCGGTGCATTTCATTAGCAGCATTGCCAGTACACGTCCTAAGAATTGCCTTGTGCTGGAGAGAAGGATTGATTTAAATGGCAATCCTCAGTATGAATTTGGAGCAGCAAACTAGTAGCAATGTGCAGTAGCTGGATTTCTGAGAATATAGACAGACTTCACACTCTGCTTTTTTTTTTTCTCTAAAGTCTCCATCGTAGCCTAAAGCTGGGTTTGTTCTTTAGTTGTGTATCTTACGCATCCAGAGTTACCACAGGAGGGATTTTGCTTAAAGGCAAGGGAAAAAAATCAACACATGAGCAGGAGAGGTGGGCTAATTGTAAGGCAGCCTCATGCACGTGAAGAAAACATCTTTCTTTGCACTCTGACGGGCTGGGCAAATGCATCAAGAGGGACAAGGAGCTACTGGAAAGAGTACAGCGAAGGGCAACAAAGATGATGCAAGGTTTGGAGCATCCCTTATGAAGAAAGGCTGAGAGAGCTGGGACTCTTTAGTCTGGAGAAGAGAAGGCTGAGGGGAGACCTTATCAATGCCTATAAGTACCTAAAGGGTGGTTTGAAGGAGGAGGGAGCCAGACTCTTTTCAGCGGTTGCCAGTGAGAGGACAAGGGGTAATGGGCATAAGTTGGAACATAGGAGGTTCCACTCAGACATGAGAAGAAACTTCTTCACAGTGAGGGTGACAGAGCCCTGGAACAGGCTGCCCAGGGAGGTCGTGGAGTCCCCTTCTTTGGAGATTTTCAAGGCACGCCTGGATGCAGTCCTGAGTAACATGCTCTGACAAGCTCTAGGCAATCCTGCTTCGGCAGGGGAGTTGGACTAGATGATCTCTATGGTCCCTTCCAACTCTAAAAATTCAGTGAAATTCAGTGAAATTACACATTCTTCCTTCTTTGCTTTGCAATGGCCTTCCTACTTCAGCGCAGAGCCTACTTAAACTTCTGTTTTCAGCCATGCTAACTGCAAAACTAACTCCTGAGAGTTCACCATGATGATTACCTTATGTGACTACCAACTAGCTGTCTCTCAGCTGTGCCAATATTGACAGAAGCTGTGTGTGGTAAGCTCTGAGCACCGATCACTGTGCTAGGTAGAGTTAACTACAGACTTTATGTACTGAGAGCATTTTTTTCTTTTCCCTTCTTTATAGGAAAGCAGCACTGCTCTGTCACCGTTAAAGAAAAAGAAGGGAAAACCAGGAAGTGATTTTGTAAAATTTGAAAAACCAACTGTTCCAAAGGGAGTATTCTTTAGGAAAGCCAGAAGCACCATCTCTTCCACCAGGGCATCCATGCAGGTAATATGATCTCACAGATGGCAAGGCTGGGCACAGCTACCCAAGCTACCTGCCCCAGCAAAGGGCATGACCTCTCTCACGCTGTCTTTTCCAGTTTGCTTTAGTCTCCTAACACGGTCAGATAAAACTGGAAATGCTGTTGAATTTTCTTGTAGACAGTCACACATGGCTCCATAGTTTCAGAAAATGAGTTGTAGGCATCTTTAAAATCTCTTTTCCCCCCCTGCTTTAAAAAATACCTTCTTCTTGAAAGGACACCATTCTGAACCTGCTCATTTTGCAAGAAAGCAAAAGTATAAACTGCCTTTCAGTCTTGCTAAAGGACGTTGAGCCTCTGTTTCTTGCCATTTGTGGAGGCAGGCAACAGTACAGGGCTTCAAAAGACTGCCCTCTTCTCTAAACCTTTTTTACACATAATATCGTTTTCAAGCCCTCTTTGCACTTTGAGGCCTGAGTGCAGTGTGGCCAGTGTATTTAATACACAAATATCTTCTTGTTTGTTGTTGAATTATGTAATGATGTTAAGGAGAATATGTGTTTTCTCTAGAAATGGAACATGTTTGCTTTTGGCTAGAAAAACAGTGCTGCATTAGCAAGGGTCACTGCTAGAGGATTGGGGGAGTTCTAAATCAAATGAAGGAAGCAGGCTGCTTTGCCTTGGTTTTGATGGGATGCAGGTAAAAGAACTCGTAGCATTGCCTCAGAAATCTTACTTTCTTTCATGTCTTTATTTTACTTTATAGCTGAACAAGCTGCAGTCATCCAGCGCCAAAAAAGTCACGTTTGGCTTGAATAAAAACATGACTGCTGGTGAGTCTAATGCATCTCTGTGTCTCCACAATCTCTCTTGTAGCTGAGGAAAGGGGAAGCTGTACACACTGATAAACACCTAAACTCTTCAACTCTCTGAAACGGGATAATTCTGATCCCTTTTTTTGTTTCAATATTTGCATATAGTTTATAAACCATCCCCAAGTTCCTGTCCAGAGGAGATGGTAAAGTTTAGGACATTGATTTCAACAGCTCGACTTGCGTGATTCCAGTGTGCAGCATTACTGGCTTGCAGAAGGAGCCTTATGGATAGAAAACCATAAGCGATGGGCTCTCCCTTCGGAGCTGCCTGTTCTATAGGGCACCTCTAAGGGAAACATACGCACTTCACAGTCTTCATTGCTTACTTCTGTTTCCCAGGGCAAAGGTGCTGATATGCTGATGAGCTCGGGCTGTTTAATAGCAGAGTGTCAGTTTCATCTTGGCTGCCTGTGGTTTATTAATGGTAATGAGTAGATAAATGTCAGTTCCCTTCTGGATCCCATTTGTAAGCAGACAGTGTTTTCCCTGTTAAATAAATGTCTTGCTCCGTAGCATAAAAGCTTATTCCATGTATTAATTTTGCAAATTTTTTAACTCTCTGAGATGTGCTATAGGCCAAGTTCAAATGGAGAAGAACGGGTTTAGATCTGTATATATCTCTGTGTTAATATAACATGGCTGCACAAAGAGAAATAAATGCCTACCTGTCAGCAGAAGGGATAACGAAAAGTCTCTAGAGCAATGCTGTTTAACAGTCAGAGTAGACCCACTTCTTGCCCACTGTCATCTTTTAAACTAAAGTCTGGTGTTCTTCAGGACAGCGGGAACACTTGCTTCTGAGGAGTAGGCCCAGAGTCTCCAGTGGCCTGTGAAGCCATGGGGGCTGGTTCACAGCCCCTCTGTGCAACAGACCCCATTCTCAGAGGAACTCTGCTAAGAGTTCCACCACCATCTCTCCATTTTTTCTGCAGTCTTAGGCTTCTGGTCCTTAGTGATAGACATAGAGATCTAAGGCAGACTTCCAGGGCTGGGCAATTCCACAGTTGATTGATGGGCCCAGTTATTCCAGGAGTTGTATTTCTTTTAACTTGTTTGCTTGTTTTTCAACAGAATTTAAGAAGACCGACAAAAGTATATTAGTGAGCCCAGAAGGACCCTCCCGCGTAGCTTTCAATCCTGAACAGAAACCCCGCCATGGTGTGCTGAAGTCACCCACAGGTACCCCAGCAGGACAGCCTCAAATGAAGAAACCATTTACTATAGCAGCAAAGAAGAGACCAACTGCTATGGACTTCTTGTAAACCAACAGATGTGGCCTACTTTTGTACAGGACATTTTGCTAACCTAGAATGTTCTCTGGAGGTATTTTGAACTTCTTTATTTTTTTAAGTTAATACAAATTGTATATACAAAATTCTGATTGTGACCTGGGTCATTGCTATTTTGACACCACTTCAGCTGTATCTTGAAATACTTGTTTTGTGTATTTACAGAAAAGAAACAAAATCCAATCTCTGCTCAGGTTTGGTCTACAAAAAGTATGGTCTCTGCCCATGTCATTCCCAAGAGACTTGTTCATTTAATTAAGGAATGTTCAGGGTTTGATTGTTCTGGTGTTGGGGTTTTTTTGAGCCAGTTTTAAGAATACTTGTACGTCACGCTATTAAACTGTCTTTCATTGGGCTTAAAATGGAAAAAGACAATGTAGATTTTAAACCTCCTAGTTTATGTATTTTAAAATTTTATCCCATCGTTTTTTGTATGTCACCCTTGGCATCCTGTTAATTCTTCTTCTGGAAATAACGTTTACCTCATGTCTCTAATAACAGCTGGACTTGGGTAGCTTTACAGGCAGGAAGCAAGCTTTCCCTGGGATAAGAAATGCCTAGCTGCTCAAGTGGTCACTGTTACAAATAAACCTTCACAGCTGGTTGCCTGCTGAGTTGGGAACAGTCACCACATTATTTTCAGTAACACAAGTGCCAAAGCTGGCTTACGCTTGTCGTATCGTAAGCTGGCTCCTTCTATTTAATGTAAGTGAAATAATGCTCTCGCACAGGAGAAATCTTCGATGTTTGCAGGTCTTCTCCCCAGCCCCCACTGCTGTCTTTCCTGAAGGTCTGACAAGACTCCTCGTTTTCTACTTTAGCAGCTGGTGTCACCACATTTTACCAGAACTCAGATCTCATTCAGTGAATGAACCTCGGATATTCCTAAAGAGAGCTTGATCGGTGTAGTGTGTCTTTGGTTAGGACACACATCTCTCTCTAAAAGCTTTGGTGCCTCTCAATACAGGGTAAAACTTCACAGCCCAGACAGCTTGGTTTTGATTTTGATGTAGAACCAGAAGAATTCTTTCCGCAGCATTTCCTTGTGATAAGTTTTTATTTGCATATTTTATTACTACTATGCATGTTTTGTTTTTTCCTTGCTTCTTTGGTAAAGAATGCGGTGTACTGCTGTGAGAGACCATTAATGTATTCTGAGGGGAAACTGTGAGGAAGGGGAGAGCAATTGAAAATAAAAACGTTTTTGATATGGTTGGAAGATTTTAAATCTTTCTTTGAAATTTGCTTACATTAGAGCTCAGCTTCAAAGCACAACCTGGTGCCAAAGCAAAGCTATTCATGAAGCTTCTCACGAGTTACTTCTGTGATCCTATAGGAGAGAGGGTAGGTCTGCTTCATTACCTTGTCTTATGGTAACTGGTAAACATTTGGCTAATTCAGCCAGCAAAAGTAAATTTTGTGATATATTTGCATAATTCAGTACTACTTTTTTCCAGTCTTGATGCTGGCCTCTGCCAGATCACTCCCTGTAAGCAACTGGGGTGAAACTGCTCTTTCATGGCTCATCTAGAATTTCTTCAAAATACTCGGTGTCCTTGTAGGTTGCTGGTTGGTCTCAGTTGCTCAGTTCTAATCCGTGCCAGTTCTTGCACTAAGTTTGTGACAGTCCATGGCTTGTGGTACTGCCAGAAAGTCATTTTGCTTGTCTTTTCTCATTTAAAATAAAGGACTGCATTTTATTTGTTTTTCTTTTGATTTGTGTTTGTTTAGCTGATCAGTGAAGAACTCTGGAGAATACATCTGATAACTTGCCATTTGAGCAATTATTGTTCATTTATTTTTTAAAAAAATCTCATTGTATATTAGCATAATGCATTTTTTTGACAAAATGATGGTAAGTAGGATTTAAGAAAGGCTGTTTGATACGTTGTACTGTTTATCTTGTACTGTGGGTGAGAAGTCTCTTGTGGAATATGCATAAACACATTTGTATGTGCATGGTTGTTAATGCATTAGGTTGAAGGTGCCATATTCCTCCAGGGATATAGATGCGAACAATCAGTAGGTGCATCTGGTGTGCACAGAAAAATCCAGGATCAGGATGCACTGAGGTTTGGTTTTGTTTGGTTTTAATACATATAACCTATTACGGAAATGTATTTAAATGGTTGTCTGGATCTTTTTCTATTGGTTGCGGATCCATTGAACCTATTGCTTGTCCAAATATATTGTTGCCCACAGTGCTAAATGGAGAGGGCAGAAATGGCAGTCATTTTTTTATCAAATAATTTACTGATGTGATTTCTTGTTGGGATTCATGCATAATCCATCTGTGCCATGAAACTGGTGGAATGTTTTGTAAATATGCATACGGCATGTATATTGTCTTCAGTGGTGTCTGGAATTTAATTCAGGACAACTTTACAAACAAAAGACAACCGCTGTCAATGCAGTTTAATCAGCATTGTTGGGTTAAATTGAATACATTACCCAAAATATTTGGATAGTGACAATTCTGATAAATGTTGAAGACAGAAAAAGAAGAAATAGATGTGACATCTGGGATAGCCACTGCACAGACACAATGGTACTGTAAGGAGAGATGTATTAATAGGAAAAGAGAAAACAAAAACTGATCTGACTTGTTTGATATTGGTTCATAGATTTTTTCATAGTGTTATTCCAGCTCTGCAGCTGCCAGTCATGCTGTGAGTCAAAGTTAATGTGGCATACCTTTTAAAGGACAGTATTTTGTAATGATTGTCTCTACATTTTTGTTATGAATCTGATCAACTTTGTACTTTTCAAGCTCTAATAGTTTATAATTCTTTATAGCTTCAAGAGAATTCAAAAGCACAAAATGAATTCAGCAAGGCAAAAAGTTGAAATTATATTTACATTACTTGGTATACAAGATCTTTTATAGTCTATCAAAACTGTGTGAATTGGAAAGCATCAAATACCCTTTTTGTCATTTATTTCCTGTGCTTAGACTTAATTACAGGCAGAAAAGAAGATCCCATCTGTCACTTTATGTACCTCTGCAACAGCATTGTTAATACAAGTACAGTGTCTAAGCATTACATCATTTAGTCTGGTCCAATAAACCATCTTCTTTTTGTGGACATTGTATTTTGGGAAAATCTGTAAATTTGGGGAGTGGGAGATGGGAGGGTAGCACCCGGGGGAATACTTGAAAGCACAAACTGCTTCCACGCGTGCATATGCTCTCTCTCCTTTTATTGTATTTTCTTTTTATTGTATAAATAGCCAAACCTGATGAAGACTGAGACACGTGTCAGAAATTAGTAGGGTTGTGATAGGATACACCCGTTCATACAGCTTGAGCTTCTGACCTTTCTAATTGGGCCATAAGAGTAGATACCAGCAGCTGAAAGATTGTTCCGGAGAAACAAGTAGATCACAGGCTGTCATTCCTTGACAATTAAAATTGGTAATTGAAGTGATAACGTGGTGAGATGTGTATTTCAAAGGTATGGTTGTGCAGATGCCAAAGTAGGTCTGAGATGGACACTGTGAAAGCTGTTCCCTTATTTGTTAGCAGCAGCATGCCATATGGAGTTCTGTACACACAGGAATCGCGCGCGGAGTGCTGCGCCTCGGGTACTGACAGGCCCTGTAATTGCGCAGGAGCAATTAAAAAAAATTAATCATGTTCTCTTGACAGGCACAGAATTTTCAGAAATGCAAAAAACTTTATTCTGACAGAGGAAAGTGACCTATCCGCAGCAGTGACACTAGTAAAATTAAAACATAAATCCTTGGGTAAAATGAAAACAGATTTCCTTCAGAACAACGTCCTGTAACAGTGACATGCTTCTTACGTGTTCAAAATAATTCACACATCTAAGTTTCTAAATGGTAGCATGCATTGACAGTGTTGAAGACCATAGTGATAGCATATTAAATTAAAGTAAATTAAGTGCAGCATGTGTTTTTATTATACATGTCAAGTGGAAATCTCCATTTGTAGTTTAGCCTTGGGGCCAAGATATGACTTACTGCAGTACTTCATGCCACCTTCACACCATGGAGGATCTCGGTGACTCTGGTGGAGTGCTGTACAGCAAAACTTGTGCTGCCTGCCCTGAAGACACTCCAAGGGGTTGTTGTAAGATTCGGAGCCCCTCGTGGTTCCTCATGGGATCCATGCAAGCAGGTTGGACCTGGACTGGCATTTCAGTGACTTATGCTGGCAGGCGTTACTTCCACCATGTAAATCCAGGAGAAACATAGTGCCTCTTTCAAGATTAATAAAGCCTGTTGCAGAACTAGAAGTTGACCCATACACACAATCCTTCCTGGGGAAAAACTTCTTTTACAAAAGAAAAATGTGTGTGGATTTCGTTACTTCAACACAACACTGCAACAGTTGTCATATGATATTTTGGACAGATAGAATTATTAACATGATAATTCTGTTATCTCTAAAATAGCTTCAGCGTATTTGACCAGTCTGCTGCAGTCAGGCATCTGTAATGGCTGCATCCCAGACTTTACCAATTCTAACTCAATTTAAGGAGTTGCAAGAATTCTTTTTCCTCTTATCCATGACGGGGAGAGAGAGTATTCTGTGTTGTAGGGCCCAAACAAGCATTATTTTTATGTGTAAAAGCACAAACCAGTTTGAGGAGGAAAAACAAATATTTAATCTGCAAAAAATATTGCAACATGTTGCAAATAATACAGTTAATTACTGTAAATAAAATCCAGAAGGCAGACAAAATACTCTTAACGCAAATTTGCACAATGGTTTTCTTAAGATAGCCACTTTATTGGCATGTCTTCTTATTAGAGTCGGAAAAATCTTTGATTCTTTAGGAAGCCTTCTTAAAGGTGGTTTAAGAAAGCTCCAAAACCTGGTTTTAGAAGCTTGTTTGCATTAATTTCATCTTGGAAGATGAATTCTTTTACAGAAATTGACTTTCAAAAAAGATAGGGTTAACTGTGTTCTGTAGAGCTGCTCATGTTCCTTATTTCTGAGAGGTAGGCTTCAGGTTTTAGCACCTCCACGCTATCTCATACTGGCCCCACACCAGGAAAAATACAGAAATGTTAAAGGAGGCATTTGTGAGATTCTTTCCTATATAAAAAGTCTTTTGAACATTTCTTCTTGGAGAAGAGCTTTAAGGTATAGGCTTATAATCCTTCCTGTAATCAGTTGTGAGTTGAGTTCTTTGGGGGGAGTAAAACAGAGAAGAGCACTCACTAGTAATATCATTCCTTTAGGATTTGTATGGCATTCTTTTGAAATATCACAACATTCTGGATTCAACACCAGCAGATACTAGCCAATTTCAGAGGGGTTTGGGGTGGGACGGGGGGTTGGTTTGGTTTTGTTTTAAAAATCTCCAATGGCTTCAGCGCAACAATTTTACAATGCTCCACACAGAACGTAACCTGGTGCAATTACACAGTTCCTAGGCTAAACTGTTCTTTATTTACATTTCTCTTTCAGATGTTTGTCTTGCATAATCAAAGTAAAGCCCTGGGAGGTTTGAATTCTGCTTGCTGTGTGGTTTCGACTGTGGGTACAAATTCTGCAGTCTTGGAAACTATCTCCTGGTTGCATTCCTGCAATGATTATTACGGGAAAGCTGCTGTTGCTTTTTCTATGGTCCACCTTCCCTGAAGACTAACAAGGCTAACACGATGGTGAATGTAACACTCAGCACAAAAATATGCATACAAGGTCAGAAAGTCAAAGAATTAAAACAGAGGTGAAAAAGAATGAAACTGGAGTTCAAGACCTGAGCCAGACTTCTCCCCAAAGTCCGTTAAGATTTCCAAGTGCACAATTTCTTACAACTTTTCTGCCATTGACAGCTTTAGTTTAATCAAGGCCTGGTCGGGCTCCAGCCTGGACCGTTCTCTGTGATACTGCTCAGAGGAGGATACAATACTGAAATAGTGCTGAGTGAAGAAATCTTGCTCTTTTGGAACTAGTGGGTATGTGGAGAGCATCCCTGACTAAATCATACCTCTTTGACACAGATTTGTAAAAAAAGTGGAAGTGCCAAGAGTTAGGCTCTCTGTGGAAGTGAATTCCACACTCCTGATTTTTTAGGAAGCAGATCTCATTCCAGTCTCGAAACACATTTTCACAGGCTCTGCAACTATGGTAAACATCTGGGAGACATCTGCCATAAAATGAAGGCTGAAACTTTAAATACTTGTATAATGCAATAATGTGTACTTGTCTCTGCTGAGTATTGCCACGGAGTAATTTTGTTTCTGAAAAGAAAGCCCTCAAGTCTTTCCCCATCATTAATCCCTTTGAAAGGCAGAACGGGAGTCATTCACGAGATCTGCACTGCCTTCAAACAGACTGACAGAAAGGAGAGAGTGCCCACTGTTTCTTCCTTAGAAATCCACTCAGGAGCCCTTTACAGCAAGAGGGGAAGAAATTGCCTTTTGATGTTCACAGGCTGCAAAATTGGCCACTGAGGGCCTGAACTCCCGCAACATATTTGTTTGCCAAGAATAGGAAGTATCGTATTGCATTGTAAAGCCAGGCACAGCAATCTGCAGTTGACCATTGGCACATTTAGGGCTGACACATGATACAGATGTTTTTGCTGATTATTTCTAACCAACAGTGGACAGTGATGTTAACTGGCCAAGGAGCCTACCGTTGCTCCTGATAATGATAATGCTAATGATAATGCTCATGTATCTGCCAAGACCAGCTGGCAACTTTTAGTTTTAGCTCATTTATCTCATGCAATCTTCATATCTTTCCTGTATCAGTTTAGCTTATTTAGATATAGAGGTTGTTAGTTGCCCTGGAGAAAAATCTTTGCTATCAAACCTACCAGTATCTTGCTGGATGTTTTTCACTGTGTGGTGTTGGTAATTTATGCAAAAAGTTTTCTCTCCTTCGGTCCCAGGACACCAAATCTGAGAAGATGAAAGGTCCTCATAAGAAATAAACTTGTGTGAAGCATCTTGCTTCCACTTAGGTGAGAGGCTGAAATGAGCCCAAACCAACGTTGTTTTCTGGCCTTCCCTTTCCAGAAGCCCAAGTCCAGATTCTCTGGCTTGCACATAATTGTGCTGCTCGTGTCAGGCTAATGGTCTGTAGTTTCAGGCTCTCATTTTATCCCTTTTACTTTTGATAGAGTTTTGGGGGACAGCCTTAGAACTGCTGCTGTTCACTGAGAGGATCTTAAGCTGGGTTCCAGAAAAGAATTGTTCTTTATTCATGTTCCAAGAATGGAAGCTAATGATTAATATTTTCTTAGTTTTTGTAACTTTGGCTATACAAACAAATTGCAGTTCTGGAGAAGTGTATGAAGTGCTTAGGCTTCTCTTTTTTCTTTTTTTTTTTTCCCTTTTTTAGATACCTATGGGTGCTAACCAACAATGTACTTCACTGTACAATGCTGAATCTAGCAAACTTAGGTTTGTTCTGAAACTCCTGATGAAAGTGTGGTATGAAATCCTGGTCCTACTAATGTCTGCTAATTTTGTCCTAACATTATATTTTTGTACTAAGAAGAAAAACCAGGAGACTTTCAGAACTACCTAGGTTAGCAGCTGCTGCTATTCACAATGGTCAAAGCTACAATAGTGCGGAGAATTGTCCCCTAACAGCACAGGCAAAATTAGGAGCAAAGTAAAAAGGAATTTCCAGCCTGGAACAGAACTAACATCTCTCAGACTCCTGAAATCTGTCCTCTATTATTGCTATCTTGCTATTTAGTGAAATGACGCTAAATGGAAAAATTACATGGTTTATTTGTGAACTTACTGAATTCCATTCCGATTTTTTAAAGTTAATTTAAAGTAGAAAATCTTTTTGTAACCACTGAAGGAAAAGAACAAAATGAAATTGCCACTACCCAGGTAACAGGACTAGAAACAGACGTGGTATTAGTCAACTTAGCACGTACTCCCTGCAGCTTGAACTCAAATGCAAATCTGTTCTGTTTTGAGCGCGGCGGTGGCCTGACTTCCCACTGCTTTGTGTGCACGTTTCCCCAGGGAATAAGCTGTGTAGCGACGTAGCTTTGCCAAGCCGATATCCCCGAGCAGTGGGAGCTGAAGCAAGTGACTCATGACTGCAAGACGACAGCATGTGATGCAAGACACACGCAGGACAAACTGCTGAGAGATGCAGTTCATGACTGAGAGGTTTATTACCGCTGCCAGGAAAAGCCTTGTTCTTTTCCAGCTGTTACCATGTCTTAAAAAACAAATACACAGAGTGTGGCACTTCGGATCCAGAATCTATATCAAACAATTCTCAAGGTTAAATATTAAATACTAGGTGCAGATGTCCCTGCAAAATCAAAATACTAAACGCAATGAAATAGCACCAGTTTCTTCCCTCTATACCCACAAGTACCTTAAAAATGAAGCAAAAGCAAAATGAAAACATTTGTATGCATTTCTCTAAAGCTGTTATCATGGCCACACGCCATGTTGTGCTGTATTACACCGTAACTGCTTGCATCTCCTACCTCTTTGCTTGCCAGAGCAGGGGTTTTGCCTGCTGCTAGAAATACCTTGGTTGGTGAAGAGGTACGTGCACTTAATCTGCTACCTCTCTAATGCTGGTGAATGGTTATTCAAGAACAAAAAGGCGTAACTGGGACTAAGGTCCTCATAATAATGAGTTACTTTTCCCCAGTATTAGGTAGGAGATACTAAGCACCATAAGGCTGGATCCTGAGGGCGTAAGCATGAGCATTCTGGACAAAACTGCACTGTAGCTGCCTTTGCCAACCAAAGGAGGCCTTCTGCTTCCTTTTCATTAACTTCAACCATTTTGTTTACATGGACTCAGGAACCAAAATGTGCAGACACCAGCGCCAGCTAAACTATTTGTGTCCCTTTCCTGGGAATTGCACTCATATAAAGGGTGTTTCTGCTTAGAATTTCACAGCAGAGGGGTCTTACATTGTTTTAAAAAGAGGAGTATTTTTAGGTTTCTGGAGGAGATGAGGATCAAGAATGCCATGCTATACAGTGCTGTTCGACAGTGATAACTTGTGACAGTGATACAGCATTTTAAAAAGAACTTTATTATCGCTGGCCTGTCTCTCAGCTTGACACCTGGCCCTTCGCGTGTTTTTTTTATAGGAGCAGTTCCATTTACTTCGATAAAACAATTGACGTGAAGATTCCAAGACTGGGGCTGACATTTGGAGGTTGATTCTTGCATGAACTCCACCCTGAGAACCCATTTTGGAAAAATGCTTAGAATATACGGAGCTTTGGCATGTTACTGACAGAGAACAGGTTTGAGTCAGAGATGTAAGAGACAGCGCAGTGTTACTCTTCTGATCATGTCATCTCTTAAAATATTAAATTACTTCTTTTTTGATAAATGGCTACCATGCCAGGCTACTCCGGGGTGTGGGAAAGATGGTAAAGGCCCTTGTTCTGTGGGTTTCAGAGGCCATCAGAGAAGGGAGCACCCAGCAGTTTGCATGATTGGATTTTGAGTGCAGAATTACAGGTACCGCATTTATTATGAGGACTGTTTCTCTCCATTCTGTTTAAAGAAGTTGGGGCATCCAGGCGTACTGTTCTCTGTGTTATAATCGCTATTTGAGTCAATATGGATTGAAGTCCAACAATTCTCCTGCAGACTGTTTTTTCACCAAAGCTGAGAGCATGTCAACCTTGCTAGTTTGCAGTTCTATTTCATGCTAGGTTTTGGAGAAACAGCACTGGTGGGTGCTCTTTTTGTACTAGAGACAGCAGCCCCACCTGTCTGTCAATGGGTTTAGAATGGCCTTTCTAATTCTCCTATGCAGAACAGCTTTGATGGCAAGTTTCAATAATCTGCTTTCTTTTGCTGAGAAAATGGCTCCTTCTCTGCCATTATTGACAATACCTGACAAAACTAATCATTTTAATACAGGCCAAGTGAAAATTTGAAACAAGAATAACGCCCCCCTCCTACATCAAATGCTGCTTATACTTTAGTATTGCTATTACAATCATAAATCGCTACTTTACAATCTGCCTTCGCAAACATTCAACTGACCAGCAAAAATCAGTATCTTAAATACAGATGGTCTTCTAATTGAGGAGTGGACAATTATTACTCTCTGCTGGTCCAAATCTGCTGTCTTGAAGAATTGTTGAGAAAAGTAAAGGCTGCTGATACAACTTTTACATAACCTTGATCTTTCATTTTCTGTCAATGCCTATAATGATTTAGAAAATCCATATACGATGTACAAAGTCTGATTTAAGATCCTTTCTCTATGCATCTTGTATCAGGCTGAGTGTGTTGTATTCTTGGCAGCCCCATATCTTTTCTGTTGTGCTCATGTAGAAAATCTGGACTTCAGGAGACCTTGGGAGTTAATGCAGTCTGTCCCCCATTCCAAGACAAACTTAAAATAGCTATCAATATTTATAAAAATATTTCTTCCACTAGTTATGAAAAACAAACTGAAAATAAAAACATATGAATCTTCCAAAGTAATCTCTTCCTGCGCTCTTCATAATCCTTTGCATAATGGAGGTAAGCCCTTCATTATGGACATCAGTTTATTCCCTTCTGCTCCTTCACAGAACTGTGTTATATGTATTTGTAGACTGTTACTAGAGTTGAGCTTTCATTAAGCTAAAGAAACCATTTCCTCCTAGGTTGTGTGTCCTAAGTCTTGGACCCTTCTTGTGGCCTTTCTTTCATGAAATACTGTTCCAAAAATGTGGCAGTACTTCACCAGAGACCCGACCATTGCTCAATATGCTGCAGGGATTGCTTCATACGTCTTGGAGACTATATTGTTTATGCAGTCCAAAAGGTGACTGCCTTTATTGCAATATTGTGACATTGTTGACCCATGTTAAGCTTGTTATTCACTGTAATCTCACAATTTCTTCATGCATGACAAGCTTGAATTCCAAAGGGTAACAATACAGACCTAGGAAGGCAATGGCCTGGCCCATAAAGATGTTTGTCCTGTCTGCCCAGAAGCAAAGAAAGAAGGTAAAGATGTGTATCTTCCTGGATTGCTGGCTGGCCAACTGCCATGTGCATTATTGCCTCAGATCTGCCACAGGGTGTATTGCTTTTCGGTGCACTGACAGGCTCAGCAGACAACTCGGTGGGATGTGAGAAGAATTTAGGGGAGTTGTAGAAGGACAAAGCACAGGAGGAACAAGGAACATTTGCTGAAGAAACATTGCCAGTTGTTAATAAAGCATAATCTTTCTGACTATCCTCTCTCTTGATCAAATTATGATAATCTTCTACTCAAAATTCACAATTTTTAGAAATATTCTGCTGACCAAGGAGAACTGGTTTGACAGGTCAGGTTACTTTAAAAAATAAACCAGGAAGCTCCATGCACCATCTAGTGACAAGGTCAGGAGCCTAAGAAAGTATCATCCCAGTAGTACCCAGCAGCAGCTGCAGTAGGAATCCTAGGACAGCTTCTCTATTGCCTACATTTCATCTAAACTGGCTTTCTTTTTTCTTTTTTTCCTAATGAAGCTCTTTGTCACACATTGAATCGTTTATTCAATAGGTCTAGTGAACCCCAGACTTGGAGGGGTACCTGGGAGTTAATTTTTTTCAAACAGAACAGGCTTGAGGATAGCAGAATGTATGACGACTATGGAGTTGAAGTCTAGCTTCACTTATTTTTTCCTGAGATGCATGCTCTTTTTTCCTGAGGAAGGGGCCTGATTTCTTAAAGAATAAATAGGGCAAAGTCTGTAAAAAAACACTGCATAGAAACTGAATTCTCACATTTACATGAGCTGCTTTTCAGAAGGGAAGGAGAACTGTTTTCTGGTCTTCGTTTTGCTTGTGGCAACTTCTTTAGTGTATAGACAATACAGGTTCCACTATATATTTGAAAAATGTTGGGGCTTGATACTGTTGAGTCACCCGCTTGCTTACTTTTGGTTGTGAATGCAGGTTCTACTCCTTAATCCGTGAGAAAGACTTCCAATTTTACATCTCAGAGTGTAAAGTGTCAGAGGTTCCTCTGGGGTAAGCAGAAAGATTGCTAGGAGTACTTGCCTTTGTTGAACCGTTCAGAATATTAGGAAGAAGGCAGCAATCCCGCATAGAATGGCTTTCTTCACTTGGCTGGAGAAACAGCATGTGTTCCCTTGTAACAAATACTCTTTCTCTGCCAGCAGCTGCAGAGGAAGGCAGAGCTCTGCATTTGCACTCTCCCTGCCTTCCTACAAAGGGCCTCAGCATTATCGGTTTCGAAGACCTTATCACTCTTCACAACTACCTGAAAGGAGGTTGTAGAGAGGTGGGGGGTCAGGTTCTTCTCCCAAACAACAAGAAATAGGATGAGAGGAAACATCCTCAAGTTGTGCCAGGGGAGGTTTAGATTGGATATTAGGAAAAATTTCTTCACTGAAAGGGTTGTGGAACAGGAACACACTGTTCTTCACTGTAACAGGCTGCCCAGGGAAGTGGCTGAGTCACTCTCCCTGGAGGTATTTAAAAGACGTGTAGATGTAGCACTGAGGGACATGGTTTAGTGGTGGAATTGGCAGTGATAGCTTAACGGTTAGACTTGATGATCTTAAAGGTCTTTTCCAACCTAAGCGATTCTACGATTGCTATCCCTGCTGTAGTTTTCTCGCTCAGGTGTACAAGCAGTCTGGTTACCAGCTGTGCTCTGCAATGTGAACTGTCCTGGACCCTCTTCCTTGCTTTGCCTATGTGGTCTACTAGGTGCAGGAGCAGCAGCTGTATAAAACCTAAGGGCAGGCATTAACCAATGTGTAAGGTGTGTTTTCCTTCTTGAGGGAAGAACTTGCTCCAGTGAGAATGTCAGACGTGGCCGGGCAGTTTTGAGAAAGAACAGCTGTAAATGCCAGAACACTTCCTGGCTGCTTCTTTGGACAGCATATCGTATCAGGAATGGAAAGATACAGTTGGTGAAGGCACTACAGAGACACAGCAATTGATGTCATTGCACAACTGTCTAAACTGAGGCCCAGCCTCACCTGACAATATTGTGGGACCCATGAAATAGATCTTCTTGAGTCATCCCCAAAAGGAACATACGCCAGTATGTATGTATTATATGCTTACAAGGTCAAAGTGGAGCATTAAGCCCTATTGCTGGGGAAGGGAGGAAAAGCAGGAAAAAGGGCAACACCTGTATTCCAACAATTGTCCTCCAAGCTAGAGGAAAACCAAAGAAACTTTCTTCTTCAGTGTATCAAGAGATACGGAAAAACACAGGACAATAGCACTTCAGCATTTGTTGCACTGTGTTTGTGGAGGCTTTAAGAGCAGCAAAATGGAGGCACAGAGGCCTTCTGTACCAAATAATATGCAGTAGCCACTCCCTTGAAAAGCACGGGACATAGGCAGCAATTGCTATTAAATGAAAAACAGTGGCTGGACTTCAGGCTGAATGAGCAAGTTGTAAGTAGGTTTTATGTTAACTGCTTGCAGTGTGTACCTTGTATAGGTATGTACTATAGAACAGGCTGTGTCCTTCAGATGTGCATCACGGGAGTGGCACGTGGATGTGGCATAGGATTACTGCATGTATAAGTTTTTCTTTATAGTGTGTGCAGTTTGTACTCGTTTATTATGATGAGTGACAAATATAAACAGGGCTGGAAACTTCTCTAGGGTTGCATAGCCTTTTCCATGGAAGACCTTACTTTTTGTTGTTTATAAATTTGCCAGCCCTTGAGTGTTTTCGTAGACATTTTCTGTCTCAGGTTCATTTTGGGTAAGAGAAGAAAAGAGGACAGAGGGAAAGAATATAAGCTAGAAAAATTGAGTCATGTCTGGAAATGAGTCCTGCAGAAGATATAGAATATCCCCCACATTTTTTGCAACCTTTCTTTTAAAAGATGATGACATCCTAAGCTCTGGAACCCTGGATTTCTTATTTAGGGGAAGACAGTGATTTCATGTCAATAATGTGAATTTTGCTGAACTTATAAAAAGCAGCCCAAAATGCAACCCGGTTCTGCTAGCCTTTGTGAGGGAAAAAACCCAACCCAGTCATTGTCTGTGCTCTGTTAAGATTTGCTAGTGCTTTAAAGTCTTCAAAGTTTTGTCTTCTTTAGATTTGACCTGCAGCTGTCAGTCTGGGCTGTATCCTGTCTGGTCTCAGCACTGCAAATGGAAGCAGGGGAGCCTTGTCTTTTCCTCCTCATGAGTTCAGAAAATGTCAACCTTAATCAGATTGCCTGATTTGGACCAGAGCAAGACATGCGTTGGTGGGAAGAATGCAAGTGGGAATGGGTCAAGGAGTTTGAAGCAGGAGAGGAAGGTGAGACAAAATGACACTATGTTAAGAGTGATCACTAGAAACTGAGACTAGATAGTCAAGGACATGGACCTGAGAAATACGAAAAGAAAGAAAAGATGGTGGGGTTGCTGGGGATAGGTGGTGGAGTTACTGGTGAGGGAAACAGAATAGCTCAAGTCAGAGGGAAAATAAGAGGGAAGACTGGCACAAAAAGTTAGAGATGGGAGGAATATGAAAGAGGTAACAGCCCTGGCAAGCAGCTTTGACTCTAAGAATGGTGAGAGGAGGAAAAGGACTTTAGACCCTGCAGGCTGGGGCATGTGGCAAGTGACTCGGAGGAGGAAAGCAGGCAAGGAGCCTGCAAGTGGAGAATGGAGACAGATGACCAGAAACTGAGGAAGATCACATTGCAATATAGGACTCTGCTCCAATTCTTCTGGCTTACCCTGCCATCCAGATCTGTGTCCCTTTGAGATAACCTCCTTGTGCGAAATGCTGTTTTGTAATGTTTTTCCAGACTGCTGGGTCGGGAGCATACATGGTGCGGTTAATTTCCAATATACATAGTGCAGATCATTCATTGTTCTGACTCTATCTATATTCCAAGGAGATGCACCAATTTCTACAATTCAAAAAAATACCTACATTTATAGGTGATGGAGAAACTGTTAGTAGAAAAGCCAGCCTAGGACAAGCCCTAAGTTTTGCGACTGGAGTGACAACAGAAAGGAGAACAGTATGTTCCCTCATTTTCCAACAGATTACTTATGATGAGGAAAATAAGCTTTCATGATGCTGAGAAATAATCATGCTATTTCAAGAGTCAATTTAAAGCTATCCACTAAGAAGAACAAGAGGCATCAGGTGTGATTTCTTGTTGTGAAGGGATCTTTGACTGAACCTGTGACGGTCAATAACGACAAATGGCCAGGGGAAGATGAAATTCCCAAACGCGTTACAAAGTCCTAGCTGAGCAGAGTCTTGATGTATTGTAGCACTTGCCAGCCAACACATCTTCTTTTACTCTTTGGCAGCCCTCTGAAGGGTTTTTGTGTGTGTGTGTGTGTGTGTCAATAACATACAATTGCACTCATTTCAAAACCTGACTGCAAGGGCAGTGCTCTGTCAGGGCACCCGCAGCTCCAGCCTGTGTGCCACCGCAGGGCCTCGTGTGGGGCTGCCCTGTGGTGTCCCTGGCTCCACAGGACTTTCTGGACACTTGAGGAGGGGAAGCTGTAGCACTGTTGGGATGCGTATGCTGCTCTTGGCTTTCCAGTACATGGAAGGGCAGGTCTGGCTAGCACCGTGGCATGGGGCAGTGTGGACAGCAAATGGCAGTTGTCACACAGGCTGGGTGGCACGGGACGGCTGGGTGGCCCCCGCTGTGTGTACGGTCCAACGTTTGGACATACCTATGGTTGCCAGAAGCGTGCTTTGAGGTGTTGTCCAGTGAGGGGAAGAGAGAGGTGACGGTGGCAGCCAGTGTGACATGTGAGATCGGGCCAAGGAGGGTCAGTGTGCGTGGGTGTTGTGGATGGAGTGATGCACTTCACTTGCAGAGAGAAGCAGCAATACACTTATTGATATAACACAGAGATTTAACAAAGTTTGATTGTAAATGTGACAGTTTAAACAAGATTCGATGGGAAGTCGCACTCAGTTATTTACTGCACAGAGGACAGGGTCAGACGGAACTGCCAGTGAGGCCCTCCTGCTGAGTCATGAGGTTCAGAAAGGAACCCCTTCCTTTCTAAACTTCTTCTCAGAGAAGAGTCCAGGAGCAGCTGGATCCAGTCCTAGTCCCAGACTTGGTCAACGGTTTGTGTCTAAAGGATTACAGATACGCAATCAATCCTCTATATCACTCAGCTAAGATTGGAAAGTTTACCATGAATTAGTCACTTACCGAGGATGTGCCACGGCAAGGAATCTCTGAATCTGGAGAAGTAA
>VXAK01000334.1:21238-53320 GCA_013399435.1 Arenaria interpres | reverse complement strand
GCCTCCTTTGCGGGGCGGCGAGGGGGAGCCGGGCAAGGTGGTGTGACGGGCGGTAAGGACTGCCCGGCGGGCTCCGGCCCCCCCGGGAGGACGGGCGGCTCCTGACACACGAGGGGGTAAGGTCGAGGGACGGCGGAGACCAGCCTGCCCGGGGGCTCTCAGGTGCCAGAGGGCGGGTAGCCGGCGGCAAGGAACCGTCCCGGGGCTCCGCGCAGCCCGGCGAGCCGGGGGCCGGTGCGGCTGCGCCTCTCGTCGGCTCCGCGCCCGCACGGCCCGACCCGGCCCGGCGTTCCCCCGCTCACATCCCCGCTAGCTTGAGGCCGTGGTGCGGGCGAGCCGGGCTGAAGAGGGCGGGGAGGTGAAGGGAGCGCTTCTGTTGGGCTTCAGGCTGCGGTGCTCCGGGGGAAAGCATGTGCCCGTCGCCGAGGCGTGTGCTCCGGCTTCTCCTTCAGGGCGCCGCCGCCGCCGTTCAGGGGCGCGGGCAGCTGGGGTTTGGGTGTCCCGCCGCTGGGGACGGGGAGCTGGGCTTGGTGGGCTGGTGGCCTCGTGTGTGGTGTGAAGCTGAGCCCCTCTAGTCCTGGTGGGTGGTGGAGCCGGGTGAGCCCCTAGCCCTCGGTTTCTGGGGATCTAGGGAAGGTGTAGCAGAGCGTGAGGACCACTTAATGACTGCGCAAGGCTGGGCCGGAGCAAATAGCTTGAGGGTATAATTGGATCTTGGCTTCATGGCTGTCATGTGCCAACTTCAGAGTTGCTTGCTGAGGTCTGGCTGACGGTGGGAACACATCGGTGTGCCTTGGGGCCAGCCTTTGCGCGTCTGGCTGTTCCCTCCTGTGAGGTGTCTGTATTGCAAGGGGCTCATTCGCAGCCTTTGACATCAAGAAGTCTTTGTTCCTTGAAACACGTGTGGCTGTACGAAGCTTACTGTTTAAGAATCAGAACGCAGTGTGTTGTGCCGTTATTTATCTTTGTACATGCTTAACAAACGATGGTGTAGCCTCCCTTGACGGGACAGGAGAGATGGTGTACTCTGATAAACGATGTGCTTGAGACCAGCCCTGCGAGAAGCTAACATCGCACCCCCTTATCACCGTCCAAGTATAATGTAACCAAGTCTCTTGAAAATTAGCGTACAGTGAATGATGGATGTACTTAGCGAAATCCATGTATTGTGGGAAAATCTGTGTATGTGGGGACCCATGCCTGAAGGGTTGTCATGATTTGCAGGCCAACTGGCCCTCCTTTTTTAACAGAATGATCTCTAAATTGTGATTTCCCTTCCCTTCACTCCCCCTTTCCTCCCCCCTGCGTCTCCCCCAGTTATTTTTGTGGTAGCAGAAGGGCACACGGTAATACTTGTTCAAGAAATTTCCAGTCTCTTAAAACTGTTGTCTTCATTTTATTTATTTTAATTAAGTGTCAGAGATTCTGTTTACTCGTCTGTAGCTCGACCTGTGGCATGTGAGCCTCCATATGGGTGTCTTGTGTGACTTAGCAAATTGGGTCCTTGACTATAACACTATAAAATACTACTGTAGTTAAAAAGTCCCACTAATGTTGTAGCTGGCCTCTGTTTAGGAGGCTATCGCACTCATGCTGCGTAATGTTCCTCAGTATATAACGTAACAAGTAGTTGCTGGGGTGGGACAAAAAAAGATAGCTTGGGAGCAACTGAAATCCTGTCACTACAGGCTGCACTTGAAAATCCTATGTAGGCAGCCCTTAATAAAGCTGTGCTTGCCAGAAAGTTATTTAAACCCTGGTTTTGCTAGAACATCAGATGTAGCAAGTTGCCACCAAGTGAAACTTTCCTTTTTTACGTTTTCTTGAAAGAAGGAAATTAAGTACAAACCCGAGTCTTTTTTTTTCTTAAATTTTGTTTTATTTAGATAAAAATGAAACTTGATGCTAGTCTTGAGGATGGGCCGAAATCTGGCATGCTTACGTTATTTCCTGTTCCCTCTTTTACTTTTGTCTTCTGAACCAATAATGGTTAAATGAGGCTTCCTTGTGAGCTCATCAGTATTGAGTTTGCAAAGCAAGATGCATGTAGATATGCATGTATGTGGGCGTGCATGTGAGGTCTGATGAGCTGAAATCCTGACAGAACAGTTCAGGAATCTGCATTTGGACAGCAGCATCCAAATAGAAAACCAGCCGCGGTTTCACCTGCCGTTAGCGGACTTCTGCAAAAACATCAGTCATGTTTGAATGATCTTTGGTGTAGATCTGTGACATTATTTATTAGAAATAGCCAGTGTAGCACTGTGCATGGCAGAGAACTCCTTAGTGTCTTCTTCTAACCAGTTGGTTTTGCTTTGTCAGGCTTCTGTTACACTAAAAGCTAAAGTGTTTTTAAAGTATTTTAGAAGTAGGTGTATGGAAAGTCTTTCTCTGTGAAGTATGTTGTCAACCCTTTCTATATAACAAACACAGCAAAAGAGTTAAACCCTATATTGGACCAGTTATAATGACAGAAGTGATGTAGCTGAGTGAGAAATGTTAGAACCCTTTACACCACTTCAAATTGAAATACATTTGTTTCAGTTGTTTGAGATTCTGGATTAACTAATAGGTCTTATGCACACCTGGATTTTCCCTGGTAGTAAAATGCTAGGAAGTGAACTATCGTCAGCTGTGCTTTGAATTCTGCCTTGTCAAGAGTTTGAATAGTTTTCACTTGCATGGTTTTACTGTCTCTTTAAAAGTTCTGAAGGTGGTTCTGAATTATTTTTAAAATAGTCATAAGTTATTTCGCAATGATGTAACCTGAGCAGCTTTTGGTGTCAGGAAATGGTTAAGGATTGTCCAGCACTTGAGAGGAAGAGTGGTAGGTTGTACGTTAATTTAGGGGATTGCCACTGTAGTCGGATAAATTGTTATAAAACACCAAAAAATGTTTCTCCTACTTGACTTAAGAGTTGTCATACCTTTTTATTTTATGTCATAAAAAACTGTGTTTTCATTATGCCATTCAACATTACTTTTATCATATGTGTTTTCTTCCCTAAGGGGATCTCTTACTTGTTAATTTTAAATACCGTGTTAACTTACCTTTCCTGCCCCACCTTCTAAGTAGGTAGGAATGTGGCAATTAAGTAAAGGGTGCTGTACTGGCAAGCAGAAAGTTACAGTCCTCCTCAAACCACAGAGTGAATACAGAAATGAGCTTGCCCTTGTGTTCTGCAAAGGTATTTAATTCTGACAACCAGGAAAATTTTGGTAGGCTGATGAACTTAGGACTCATATAGGATATCCATCATAATATCAGCTCTTGTGAATGAGCATTTCGGTCTGAATATTCAGTCCTTCGGGGCCTCTCTGAGTCCAAGAAAGAGATTTGAAAGTGCACAGAAGGGACAGGAGAAAGTCCCAACCCTTTTCACCTGGGCACTGAACATTAGCATTTGTTTCCCCCTGGACTAGAGGATACTCCTGTCTACAAGCCAGAGATTGTTGGTCTTTACTTATGTATAGGTAACAATGAGATCCAGAGAGTTGTGTACTTTCTGTTCTTACCTTGTTTGACGATACTAATGGAACATGATTGTGATTTGTTTTGTTTTTGTCTGCCGTGATAGAATTTGAGAAAATCTTGGCTATTTTGAGTACTTGACTTCTTTTATATCTATTCTGAATTGTAGGACACCGCCATAAACAGCTTCTACAATACAGGATAAGATGCGCTTTTGAAATCTGTTGATTGATTTTTTTTTTTCTTTTTCCATCTTTTGCTGAATGGAAGTAGTTGTCTGCTAAGGTATTAATAAGGGCAGATGATTCTCATTCTTCGACTATTCCTCAGGAATTCTTTTCTGCAAAAGAAATAATGTGCATTTTTAGCTCCTTAATTGTAAAAAGGATGGGAAAACAGCTTTGGTCAGCAGAGACGGTGATTTCTTTGGTGTTTAAGGATAGTCTTGAACTGCATTTTTTGACCAAGAATATAATTTGCTTTCATATGCTGAGACCAAAACCAGCATCCACCTATCTTTAATGTTTTTCTGCTGCCCTAGCAAAAAAGTTTAAGGCTTTTTTTCTTTTGTTGAACAATGTAGTCTAACGGATTGTACAGAAAGATAAATCTTTATCTTATTTAAGGTGACTGCTTGTTCTGTTTTGCAAAAACCTACTTCTATTGTGTTAATTATATGAGTCAAAAGAAGGATGAATCAATCAAAAGTCTTTACAAAATGACGGTAAGAGATGTACCTACTGGCTAGCTCTTATTTTTGTTACAGATCAAAGGCTGAAAAAGCCTAACCCTTAAACAAAAAATAAATACAAAGATAAAAGAATGTATTTGGTTTTTTTGTAATATCCAAAGATTGTCCTAAACTACATACCTGAAAGAAGAATTGTGGCTCTAGATTCATACTTCAAATGAAGCTTGCGGAAGCATGATTTTCCTCCTTGCCTTTGTTTTTGTTCTTGTAGGAAAAACAAGGGACAGATTAAAGTTAAAAAATAACAGACAGATTAAGTTAAAAAATAACTTGCAAACCCTCTGGGAAGGCTTATTCATAGCTATGTTAAACCGCATTTTCTTATTATGTGGATGTCAGTATATGTAGTTGCAAAAGCCTGGTGCATACGGTGTGCAAGTTTAGGCTCTGAAAAAGACTTCTAATCCAAAAGGTCGTAACAAGGTGGTTCCTTGGCAGTCTGGGTTTGTAGGGAAAGGCTTTACCAGAACTTTCCAGAAGTCCTTGTCCAGATTGACCTCCCTATGAAGAAAGACTGGCTTTGGCTTTCTAGGGTGTGAGAACTTTGAACTTCTGAAGAGATTGCAGGAGACGGACCTTTGACCTGTATGGTAAGCTGGAAGGGGAGTAGAACAAGACTGAGAGAGGACAAGAAAGTGGTATATTCCTCAAAAGACCAAAAAAAAAAAAACCAAAAACAAACAACAAACAAAAACAAAACCAAACAAACCAGGATGCATGTGTTTGTCACTCACTTCTTAACATTGCTTGAATGCAGTCTAGACTGAGGCAAAGAAATGGGAAAAATACTGGGATCTCACTTGTACTTAACAGTAGAAATGTTTGTGTAGCACTGTAAACGAAGAGATCCCACATTTCTTTACAAACTTGTTACAGAAATCTTCTCAACTACTAATGCAAAACAATGAATTTGAAAAATTAGGGTAATTTCAACCTGCCTAAAAGACATGCAGCTGGGAATGCTGATGTGCTATGAACTGAGCAGAGTCTTTAATGAACAGAGAGCATGGCTAATGGAACCATTATCATCTGAAGTTGAGTCTAAGAGTGAGATAGTAGTATCCATAACTGTTTCTATAAATCACTTAATTGTGACAACTTGATAAATAAGCTTTTGTCATGAAAATACAAAAAAGTACATTCATGAAAATACAGAAGTGCTGAGGGATGTTCCCACATCAACCACATCCTAGGTTGATTGTATATTACTATTGAAAAGCTGAAAAAAGCATTTTAAGATGCATTAAAATTTATTTTGCAGTGTGTGTATGGGGCCAGTTGGCTAGTTGGCATTTTAAACTTTTTAAAAAAATGATAATAAATATGTACAGTGATTGATTAATTTGCTAACTGCTAGTGTACTATGAAAGTACATTGTGAAAATTTGAATTCTGCAGATGCATAGACTGATATTTAACATAATAGGTACACTGGAGTGTGTGCTGTAGTGAAGAAATAGTAGCTTTTTTTTTTGACAGAAACATAATCTTTTGATCTAACAACACAGCAAAGTGGAAAGATTAAGGAGGATCCTATTTAGTGTCTTCAAGTATGTGCAAGTATTTGACTTTAGAGTAAACAAAGCTGCCTTACCCTGATTCACCGCTTTCCTTTGGAAAAAAAAAAATAATAAAAATCATTGAGTTGTCAAGAAATCACAAATCTTATTAAAGGACTGGAAAACTTTGCCTAAAGGTGAATTTGCACTATTTGTGTGGAGCGTATCATGTACTGGGAGACTCAGTAGCAAGTGTTTACTTGCTTAAGGCATTTTTTCATTAGGAAATGGCCTTATGTTCTATCTAAGTCTCAGCTGTTTTTTATTTTTTGAATTCTTGCAGTTATGTCTTATTTCTGCTCCAAATAAAACAGTTGAGAGAATATTTTTTTTCTGAATAAACAAAAAAGAACAGATAACAAAGTCAGTAGTGATCAGATTTCCGATTTAAAAAAAAAAAAGAGCTTCAAGTAAAAGTTCATTTTATATATATATAAATGTACTGCAATGTATTAAAAGTATAATTTGAAATAATAAAATGAATCTTTAATTGTATGTATGAGAATGGTACAAAGGTGCACCTGTGAAAAATTGGTGACATACAAAGCTACTGATACTTTTCTAAAATCTCCCTTGTAGTAGAGCATTGCCTCTTACTTCTCGTTTTTTTTCTATTTATATCCAAAGATGATGGTCACCTTTCCTTGGAGAGCATATGTAGTCATTTTAGATAGAGGATACAACATTATCCATGGCTGACTGAACACATGCCAAGCAGGTATTTTTAGCCTCTTTTGGCTGAAAAGATGCAAGTGGAAGTTCCACTTCAGTTGCTTGTGTTGTGTGGAAAACAGGCTTGAGTTGGTGAAGCAAGGTTAATGTGAAGAGTCAGACATTAGTCCTGGTACATAAAATGTCCATTCTTCTGAAATTACTATGTGTGATAGAGTATGCAGCCTTATAGTAATCTACAGAGGGGGGGAATAATTGGTGAGGATAAAATTTGAAACATGCCAAGCAGATCCATGTTGATAGATAATATGTGCCCCAACAGAAGCCAGACTGGTTCATCATCTTGTGGCTTGGCAGCAGTGCGGTAACTTGTTGTAGCAAAAAACTATTACTGAACGGAAATTTGGCTATGGTGAGCCACCCAATTTTTTTTCAAGCCTTTGTTCAAGACTTGTCACAGATGAATTAGCATCAACAAATACACCTCTGAGCGGCAGTTCCCTTAACATCTGGAACAATTACCCATGGAGCAGGAGAGAGAACTGCCATTCCAAAGCCTCTTACGTGACTCATTTAAAAAAAAAAACAAGAATAATAAACCAAACCAAAACAAACCAAACCAAAACAAAAAAGCCCCCCAAACCTGAACAGGCCTCTTGTCACTTCACCTTCTGTCATCCTTTGTAAATTTTAAGTGTACAGACTAGTTTGGGCTGAGTGGAAATCCTTCCATGGTGATTTAACTTTGCTGTCTTGGGAATGGAAAGCACCTCTTGCCGGAGGGATGTGTGGGATTGAGGAGGTGCTGGAGCACATACTGGAAAATGGTAAGTCTCTCCCCTGTGGCAAAGCAAAAGCTGGAGAGCTGCTTTCTGATCTGTAGATGCGGTTGTTTCTGAAAACAGAAGTAAATGGTTTTCCTGACCACCAAAATCTTTCCTGTCTGGTCACAACCGTTCCCCTTCTCCTGACTGCGGAGAGATCTGCTGGCTTCGGTAGCAAAGCCGGCTTGAGAAACTCTTGTTCTTTCTTAACCACCACCAGCTGGTTCTTCCACCTGCACTATTTTGCTGTCCACTTCAGCTCTTCAAGGAAGGTCGTTTTGTGAGGCCGTGTGGTAAACTGCTCTGAGAAGCCATCCAGGCTATAAATAACTTGACAAAGAGGGAAAAGAAGAAAATGTTTATTTATCTGGTGAGTCAGTTTCCTGATCCAGTTCCCTGCACAGCCCCACAGACAGCTCTTTTGGCATACCTGAGGTGCCAGAGCAGGAGCAAGCCCCAGGCTCCTGCACCTGGCATCAGCTGAAGGAAACATTCCTCAAAGTATGCTCTTATCTAAGACATGTGCTTGCTCTGAAGGAATTAGTGAGACATTTAACCGTTCTCTAGAAGCTTCATTCTTTCCATGCTGGGGCCTTGTTGTGATCTTTAGATAACCACCTACCTCTACCAGGGAGTTGTTTCCCGTTCCACTTTTACAAGCATCTGTTATCTTGCAATTTAACCTCTAAAGCCTTGGTAGGAGAGTGGGATCCATTAGTAGCTTGCTGAAGTAGGCCAAATAAAGCATATATGATTGACAAAACCAATGTCTTGTAGGATAACTCCTCCTTAGATGTACATGGTGTGGTGCCACGCCTTGCTAATAGGCTGGCAGTTAGAGACCTAGCTATCCAAAATATGAACAGCAGGATTAAAAATAAAATAAGTGTGTTGTGGGATTTCCCCACTCCCCCATTCCATTCACCAAAATAAACAAGATTAAGTCCATGCCTATTGGACCTGCTGCTGCTGTGTGTCTGCCTCTCCTAATCAGTGTTTGTAAACTTCCTTGTGTAGCACTGTGCATGATTCCAGTTGGCAAGAGTTTACAGTGACAAGTATGGTGTTTTTGTTAAATTACGTCCAAG
The DNA here is from genome assembly GCA_013399435.1 of Arenaria interpres. Lineage (NCBI taxonomy): Eukaryota > Metazoa > Chordata > Aves > Charadriiformes > Scolopacidae > Arenaria > Arenaria interpres. The sequence continues at coordinate 44,955 of VXAK01000334.1, read as the reverse complement.
TGTGGAAAGAAACAGCATGAAGATGATGAATCTGAAATTTGCAGTGAACCTGCAGATTTTCACTGAATTTTTAGAGTTGGAAGGGACCATAGAGATCATCTAGTCCAACTCCCCTGCTGAAGCAGGATTGCCCAGAGCTAGAGCATGTTACTCAGGACTGCATCCAGGCGTGCCTTGAAAATCTCCAATGAAGGGGACTCCATGACCTCCCTGGGCAGCCTGTTCCAGGGCTCTGTCACCCTCACTGTGAAGAAGTTTTTTCTCATATTTGAGTGGAACCTCCTATGTTCCAGCTTATGCCCATTATCCCTCATCCTCTCACTGGCAACCGCTGAAAAGAGTCTGGCTCCCTCCTCCTTCAAACCACCCTTTAGGTACTTACAGGCATTGACATTTTATAACTCAAATGAACATACGAACTTCTCCAACTTCTCCATCTGAAATTATTATGTGAAGTCACTCTTTCCCATCAGTAAACAGAGTCTCAGGGTGGGGGGGGGAATGGATTTCTTGGGTGGAAGGCAGTCAGACACCCAATGTTTGTTTGTCCTTTTGTGAAAGTTGAAAACAGAAGATGTTGTTTCCTTGTCTTTCATTACCTTAGCCCTTACAAATCAGTCATCTTGCAGAGCCATCACTTGATCCCACCTTGGATGGAAGGAATGACCTTCTGCCCATCGGAAAGCTAGTAAAGTGGCTGTACCACCAGTCTTTTGACTCTGCAATCAGGTCAATCCTGAACTGGTGTAATGCATGGAGTAATGGCAATAAGCATTTGCATCTTACAGGCACAAGAGGCTGTTTGTTTGAGTAGCCTATGAAAGAATGCTGACGATGGATATGACAAGGAGTTTCTTAGTGCTGAACAAAACAGTTTAGAGGGAACTTTGATAAAGGCATGTATTTTATGTCATCTTAGTATCTTGCATTGAATAGTTAGCAGTGCATACCAGTCAGTCTGTCAGGGTGGAAAGTAAAACTGAGTGATCTGGTGGTATTTGCTGTGAAGTATTCTGGTGTCTTTAAGGAACATCTTTAAGACACTATTATCCTTAACTTGAATTTTGCCTGATTATGTTTCAGATATGTACTTATATTGTGAGCCTTTTCAGAAAAATCAAGAAATAAACTATTTGAGAACAAATTCACTGCAGTCTCAGGCTGTTCTAGTCTTTTCTGTTCAGATGGTCACGATGTTACAGCTAGATCAGCCCATCTGTGAATTCTCAGTAAGTACCAATTTTGCTAGAGCACTTTGACAAAAATTGCAGTCTGCTCTCCCAGAAGAAAGAAGTGTTTGGTTTCTGCTCCAGTCTTTAGTATGTCCTCTGGGGTGTCCAGTGCTGAAATTAGCTTTTAAATCCTGAAAATTGATATGTGATCAGAGGTGAAAAGGGAGTGTCACTCAAACAGGCATTAAGCTACCTGAGGTGGTCGTCTTGTCCTGTTTTTTGCTGATGTGGGGCTAGTTGTTGTTGGACCTGAGAACTTGTGGCCATAGAGCAGCAATGAAGCATCAAATAAATGTGGCTGCAGCATATATAAAATATCCCAGATTCTTCCATGCCTAGCTTCCTCTCATGTATGTTCTTTTCTAACTAGAAAGCTAAGTTGGAAAGAAAACTGTTTTAAGAGATGCATGGAGTCTGATTTGAGAGTACAAGAAGTTGACATGAAAGGTAGGTTCAGGTAGGGAAAGGCATATGGTGGTTTGTGGCTTTTTAGGTTTGTTTTGGTGGTTTTTTTTTTTAGTGTGAGAGTCATGAGTTCTAAACAAGTGATTTGTATATTCTTGATTTATCTTTTTGGCGTGTATTGTTTGTATAGTCTTCGTATAGTGTATAATAGGCTTTTTTGGTAGTGTTTTTTAAGGAGTATAAAGTTCTCTCAATTTTAACAAATATTCTCTAAATTTTAACAAAATACTATCAAAATACTATTTTTTTTATACCTGTTATACCCTTTCCTGCTTGTGTCTTTGTCACTAATGAAATAACTTTTTCTTTTTTTCCTCAAGGTCATCTGCTGTATTTTTTTTATTGTCTGTTTTGTAATTGTCTATTTCTGCCTCAGAATTTGAAGTGGCCTATTTGGTACCTGACTCCAGATTAATGAATCACCAACAGTATCTCCAGTATCCCTGTTCTGAAGTTTATTTGCCTTTGTATTTCTATCCTGGCACAGTATCTCCGATATCTTAATGATTTTTCTTTGCAGTGCTTTGTCAAATGCTGCACTAAAATACAGCTATATTATACATTACAGAGTTCTCATTATCTACTTGGTATGGTTTATTAAAAGAAAGAGAAAAAAGAGATTGAGTTAGTCAATAGCAGTTTCAGTTCGGTTTATCAACCCACGCCAGCAATTATGCCAGCTCACTAATTGCCAGGACATGCCTTTTCTTTTTCCCAAGTTCCTTTTCTCAAACTGAATTTGTGTTCTAATTTTCTACACCCAGGACAATACATAGGGGTTTTTTTTTTTTATTATTCAGTATCAAATGGAAGGAGATGCAATTAAGTGAAAGAGCTAGAACACCGTGAGATGTGCAAGCTGCAACTGTGAAATCCTTTGTCCCCCTCCAAATTAATTTGATTACAGAAGTTCAGCCTTTTTAAATACATTTGTGTTCCATGTCCAGAGGAGTACAGTGGAACAGTGATGTTCACTGGAACTACAGTGATGGCTAGATAAGGTAGAATTCCAAACTGTCGAACATAAACATCAGCACATAAAAGCAAACCACTTGTAATGCAATGAATGCATAGTGTTTCATGGCCTAATACACAGACTTTCTTATTGGAAAGTGCTGATGCCGTTGCTTGGCAAAAAAAACCCACCCAAACTCAAAAACTCAAATACTTTGCTTGACAGGGTAATTTTTAACTGTGGCATTAAAGTTATTTCTGTTAATGACTTTCAATTATGCTATATGGTGATACTCTTAGACAAATACAGGTATTATTGGCTAATTCAGTTTGGATTATACACATGCTCTGCTAAAATTCAGCAGTTTGGGGACTTACCACAAGATTTCTTGAAAACTCTTCATCATTTGTGTCTTTTTAAGTCTCCGTAACCCCCCTTGTATATGTCTTTATGCTATAAAACATTGTCCTGTGACTGGTGCATCTATCAGTGTTACATTGCCTCAAGAGTCATTTTCCTGTTGATGTAGGACCTACCGCATGTGTGTCCTGTTAATAGCAATAAAGCCAGCTGTGGTCTAAATTTGGATGCAGAGGGAGGTCCTCTGGAAGAAAATGATCATATAGTGGGGCTCTTTAAGCCTCTGATTGGTTTTGTGTTGCTGTCATGTACTCCCAGATAAAGGGCCTCTGAAGTTAATCGGTGTACCTTGTGCGGTCCTGAGCAGGGCAGCTGTTTTGCTTTCAGTACAAACATCATAGTTCTGGTGGGCTACGGTTAATACTTTTGAGATGCCTTCCCCTTGTGTGGGGCACCAGATAGATATGCTCTGTTAGTACAGCTCTCTGCTTTTAGCTTCCTTTTTTTGGCCCAGGTCCATTTATTCGAGCGTCTCATGCCAGCTCACCTTGGTGTTAAATTTCCTTATGTTAATGGTGTTTGTGGAGGCAGAGAAGTAAGACTTTAATTAGGCAATTATTAACTATGTTAATTAAAAATTCATAGTCACAGTTAAGATGTTTGTGTTGGGATAAACTTCATATGTTCTTAAGCTTAATAAAGATTGTGAGTGTGTGTTTATTTGTATTTTGTGTGTATATATTAAAGATATAGGATTTGCTCTTAAATATTGATTTCTGTCTTTTAAAATGCTACTGTGTGCTTTAAATGATATAAATCAAAGCGCTTCCCTGTTACTTGGAAAGCTTGACTGGCTCTTGAAACTGAAGACTTTTTTTTTTTCCTTTCTGTACAGCCCTTGGGATTGTCACATGCTTCCATTAACTTTTGAAAATTAAACACTACATCTTGGTTTGAGTATATGGGAAGGCTTCCATAAAAAGCCATTAATTTGTGGAGAAAAATAGAGGTTTTTTGAGTCCGTTACAGTTGTTGCAGCAGCAGGTGGCATGGTCTGTGTTCTGAAAAACAACGTACAAGACCACACGTATTACACAGTACTGTACAGGTCACGGCAGCACACGGAGTACATATAATGCAGTATAATTGATTCTGCACAGCATAAATTCCTGAAGCTATACTTTGGCACCTGGGGAAGGAGCAATGTCTTGTTCTTGGCTGTATTCTTACTGTGTTTGTGAGGAACAGGATGTAGGCTTTTAAGTCTGAGTTCAAGTGGTACTAGTTTAAGCGCAATGCTATGCAGAGTAATGGTGTCCTGTCTTTGTCACTGTTTCCTGATAATATGGTTTCACGTGAGCATAACACTTGTCTGGTTCACAGGGCTCTATGAAGACCTTTATTTTGAATGCTTTAAGGAAGCAAATGTGCAGTGGTCAAAACAGCATTTATTTTTTACAACTTCTGTCACTGAAATCTGCAATACTGCTGTGTTTAAGGTATCAGGATGATAGATCGTGTTCTCCAGATGCCTGACTTCTACTCTAAATGACAGCACAATGGTTAGAAAGGGTTTGGAAATACGAAATGATCTGAAGGTCAGGCTGTGATGATCTTGTGCTTTAGAACTTGCATATCTTTATCAAGAGTGCAGCTAGCTGAGAAACCCTTCAGTAGCACTGACTGCTTGTTTTAACCAGGAGGAGGAGTGCATATACTAAGAGGTATGAGGATAATATACTCTTTTAGAACTGGTTTAAAACAACATCCTAATATCTGTCATGGTTCCTTGTTTCTCAGGCTCTCTGCAAGAACATGTTTTCTCTGCAGAGACAATTGCTCTAAGCTCAGGCAAGAGATTTTAGTGGAGTGTAGGTCAGAGTCTGAGCCAGCTTGCAATAAAGACAAGCCTGACCATCACTTCTACGTGAAAGCAGTGAGATCTACCTGGGTTTCATGACTTCATGGATCATTCCTAGGCATCACAATGTAGTTATTGAGTAGGAAGGCAGCTGAAATTAGTGGTTGTTTCTGAAAATACACCTGTGTATTGATCTTGCCTGGTAAAGGAAAATGAATCATTAGCAGAGTTGAGTTTACACACCTGAACTCCTGATTTGGAATCCTGTGCATAATTCACCATACTGCCTTTCTAGGCTCCATCTGGATGATTTTTTGGTTCACTTGCCTAGTCTGTGTTAATCTTCTCACTATTCTTAGTATTCACTGCTACTTTGCTCTAATTCATCAGTCTGTTACCATCCATTGGCACAACGCACAGGACATACCTGGCTTGGATGGTTTGTCATTTGAATATTAATTGAAACAGGGTCATTCTTTTTTCCATAAACTTTACTTGTAAAGTGAGTATCTTGCTACAAAACAGAAGAGTTGGAAGTACAAGGAAGTTAAGTGTGATAATGCAATGCCGCATTTATTGTGGGGAGACCTAGATGCATGAAAGTCAAATCCTCCTTTCAAAAGCAGAGTCTCAAATGTTCTCTTCTCCTGGTTAGCAAAATCTTATTCTTTCTTTCTTCTTAGTCAGTGCCCTTTTCCTGTAAAGAAACTGTTTCCCTTGGAGATCAACTCACTTTTTAGAGATGTGAAAGAACAAATTACGTAGAGAGATTTTCATCTGTGGCACGTTCGTAGCCCAGATCTGAATGTGAAGCTCTAATTATGCATATAAGAAATCAGGTACCTTGTGTTCACAATAAGAGAATGTGTATGAATGATTGGCTGAGCTTGATTTACAGCTTCATCCCCTGGTATTTTCCCTGGATTTGTGATTTACAAACAGTTTGGTTTTTGGACTCACTTGGGTAAATTGGTTTTGATGTGTTCTGGTATGGTAAAGCTAACATTTTCCAAAACTTAAGAACTTTGAAGGAACTGAAGAGTTTGGGTGGAGATCTCAGCATTGTTTTATGAAATATAAATAGCAACCCATGAACGTGTATCAAGGGACATAAATACTATGGAAGAAACATATATGCACTTTACAAAGTCTGTTTTTATATACTCATTTTATTTTCTTCCTCACACTGCCTTTTTTATTTTTCCCTACTCTGCCTGTTACTCATTGTTCCAGATTTTTCCTCTAACGTGAGCTGCAGCATTGCTTTGTGGTTTTAGTTTCAAACCTTAGAAGTAAATGCCACCAGAGGCATAAACACGGTGCCCAAAGAGGGAAATGTGTACTGACCACATTGCAGAATAGAAAGGTATTTTTAATTGAATTTCGTTCTTGCAGAACTAGGTCATTGTTCTCAAAGGTTGTCTAAATTAAGTACAAGCTCAAACATTCCAGCTAAATTGGTCCACTGATCGTTGAACAGCAAAGGATATATGATCTTCCCTGACAAAGCTGGCATGCTTAATACTGTAAACACGCCATATCACTGTTTTTTATCCTTATAACCGGAACCTTATGATGGGTAGCAAGTGTGTTTTGTGTAATTTTGCACATCGAGTTCTAAAATAGATAAACCTGAGATTTGTGTACGTAGCAGTATGATCGAATAATGGAGTGACTCAGGGTGGAAGAGGCCTCCGGAGGTCCCTGGTCCAGCCTCCTGCTCAAAGCTGGGTCAGCACTAAATTCAGGCCAGGTTGCTCAGGGCTTTGTCCTCTTGGGTCTTGGAAACCTCCAAGGACAGCGATTCCACAGCATCTCTCTCACTCCCCTCTATACCTCTCTTTCTCTAAATATGTACATGTATATATATATAAAAGCATTGGAAATTGTTTATTTTCCTTGTTTCTAATGTTTAGTACCTAGGAAAGCAGTAAAACATAGTTCAGTTCAGAAGTTCATGTAATTCAGGTGACATTTTTTCATGCGCGCTTTGGAGATTTAAGCTATATTTCTTTTTTTTTTAAAGTGCAAGTGAGAAAAAAGCATAATTTCTTGAGTACTATAAAGTGTGTGATACTTTTGAAAATTTATTTTTTTCCCTGAAGAAGCATAGCAAAGCTGCAATACAGATTTTAAACAGAAGCAGTTCAGTAACAGCTTTTTGCATTTCTCTAAGCATTTCTCAGAGTAAATAAAATTATTAAATGAGAATTTATGTTAATATTTACTCTGAGGCAGAGCTAATCTTTGAAGTTACAGTTTTCCATCTCAAGTGGTGTTAACAATCAAATACCAAATAGGATTAGGAGATAAAATTGAGTACTTTTATTTGTCTCCAGACCATTGGTACATAATGTAGATTCCACAAATATAAAGCTTAGCGATCATTAAAACTGAGTTTGAGATATCGCAGTTGCTTCAAAATTTTCCTGTGAATTTCTCTGTTGCCACACTCACAATTTTCCATAATGTGGAATGGTTTTTGTTCTCTTGTTGTTTTACAGTCCCTCCCTTTACATAGCAGGCACAACTTAGGTTGTCCTGTTAAAGGAAATGTATGTTTGTAATCTTTTATTTTTAACTTAAGTACTAGTTCTTTGTGGTGAAGAAGTAGCATGTTTCAGCATATGTATGATTGAAATGGTTTCTGGAAGGGAGAGGAAGAGAGACTGTAAATTTTAAACAAAGCTCTAATTCATGCGTTAATACAGTGGCAAAGTCCAAAAGATTGCATTTTTAGAGGTAAACCAGAACTGAGATCTAGCGCTACGTAAGAACTATATAACCCAAGACGTTTTCTGTCTCTGTAGGTCTTTAGGTTGTTCTACTAGTAAAACAATTGGTATCATTTTTAAAATTTGAATCCTGAAGGAGATCCGTTTTTTTGGTCTCTTGTTTGCAGCTTGGTAACTGGATATAAGTTTAAATTACTTTTGTGCTTTTTGGGAAATGAGGCTGTTGGTCCCGTTTTCCAAAAAGACCCAACACCTTTAGAGATTGTCCATGTATTTTGAAGTCTCGTCCTCTCTTTTGTGTTGTGTGTTTTTGTTTGTTTTTTTTCCTTGAGCACTTGCTAGTTCAAAAGTGTGCATTTTAATAGTTCTGTAGACTAGGTGCCTGCACGGGTGATGCACCTTCTCTTTGCAAGCCTGGGTTAGTGCCTTCTGCACTGTGGGAAAAACTGCATGACATTTGTTCCTTTCCTTCAGTTATTTGTGAGGAAGAACTAAGCCAAATATTATCTCATGCATAATGTTGTTGTGTCTCATACTAGCCATTTCTTCAAACGCATTCTACTCCAGTCTGTGTATTTTGATTTAATCTTCCAAGTGTTTTTCTGAAATGTGTCATTCAGACCTGCTAGCATTGCCTTCCAGATACAAAACTCCTCCGTTTTTGATGTTTTGTAATTTATTTTTAGAGATGTAACAGTTCTGCCTCCTTTGCATGAAGGGTCCCCGAAAATATGTTGGAATCACCAAAATATGTTGGAATCACCAATTTCTCTGACGTGCAGTAAATGTCACTATATGATGTGATACAGGCAAGAAGAACATTGTTGGACACACGCTTAGACTGGAGGCTGAGAGGTTTAAGATTAATTAGGTTATCTTTTTCCTTTGAAGAGCACTTAACATCCTTACCCAAACTGGCTATGGGTTTAGGTTTGCCCAGGATTTGCAGTTCTGTGGGCAAATGATATTTATACAGAATGACAGCAGAGGGACAGTGTGGAAATCAGAAATTGGTCTCTGCTGGAGGGCCTGTAAAAGACCAGATCATCCAAAGCCAGGGGATAATGGTAACATAGTGTTGTCTCTGGGCTGGAGCACTGGACACTTGCAGAGTGTCTGCTGTAACCTGCATTTCTGAAATAAGAGGCAGGGCTATGACCACAGGACCTTTTGTATAGGAGGCAGGGAAAGTAACACCAGGCTATTTACAAACTGGTATGGAGAAGCAGTAAGTAAAGGACTCTTTCTTGGTAAGCTCAGTCCTTGCACTAATTAGCTAGGATCTGAAGGCATAGGCAAAATCCACGTGGAGTAACTTCAGTTTATTTACACAGAGGTGCAAGGAAGACCTATGTGTATGCACACACAGAAAAACAGCAGTTTTACCATCGAAAGTTGGATTATTTTGCAAATATAGCAGACTGATACGCAAAGAAATTCAGGAAGCAAAGGAAAAGGGGTCCAAAGGGAGTATAAGGTGAAACTGTCAGTATCTCAATAAAGGCATTTCTCACATGGGTGGGCCTGGCAAAGTGCTATCTGTCTGTATGAAGATGGTGTATTTCTAATTAGGTAGTTAACTTTCACTTAAGATTTATTTAACCTCTGGTTTGGGTAGCAGTTTTTAATTCAGTTGAAAAAAACCCGTGATAATCAGTGCTTTTAGTTAGCTCTGCCCAAGAAATTAAAAATATGGGTATATATATTAAAAAGACTTAACAAGACATCTTTTGAATCCGGTTCTTCCTTAGTAAAGGCGGAAGGTATTGCCCATCATTCAGTACATCAGAAACTGTTTCTGATATGTGTGATCCTATAGATATGCAAGGTTACTAGTAGTGGTTTTTAATCACTGGTTGAAGGAGGAAGATAACGTTTCCTTATCCACTTTAAATGATCAAGTTGTCAATTTTGGTTTGTGTCGTTCCTTTTAAGACACAGTTTTCTCTGTAGCTGTGGAAGAGATGATTGCTGTCAAAAGTTGGTTTTAGCACTTTAGTATACACTGTTTTCAGGTCTTATTCTGGTGACTAAATTCCATGAGACTTTTCAATGCAGTTTGCCTTGGTAGCAAACATGTATTGGCTGAATTTGACTTCAACGTTCTTTTTTATTATTTTAATACTTTATACTAAGCCTAGACTTCAACATCTGTAGTAACATATTCAAAGGTAGTACTAACTATGTTTTCTAATTATACTTTGTTTTTTAAATGACATTTTATGTCTTTCAATTACTCTCTGTTTTGATAAGAATCTTTGTAAAAGGAAATTCCTTGACACAGAGGAACCGTGGCTTATTTTGAGGGTTGAATCAGACCTAGAGAATTGTGTAATTAGGTGTGTTAGGTTACTGTCACGTTTATTCAAAACAAAACTTTAGGGCAAATTAGTGGCTGTGACAGAATAGACTAACACTGTTAAATGATCGTTATGGAGACCTTTAAAAGCATTTTAGCCTGTTTGGCACCAACGAGGAAAGTGAGAATATCAGGCTCCCTTGCTGAATTTGAGCTGTCTGTGCCTTTTCCTCAACTATTCAAAAGCACTTTCTTTCTTTGTCTTTTCCAACTGTCCTGCTAAGCTAACCTGACACCTAGCTGTCACCAAGAGAGTTGGCCTCCCTTGTATTTACAGAAGAGCTTGTTGGGAAATCAAACGATAGCTAGTGCTGGTGGAGACAGTAAAGAAGGGGTGCTCTTTCTGATGACCATCAGCTGGTACAGTGCTTATCTGTGTTACAAAACAGCCCTTCCTATAAGCAGTTGTGTGCGCTCTTCTTCCCTAAGGCACTAACTGTAAGCCTGATTAGTTAGTGTGTTCTGTAGTGTCAGGTGTTAAAATAGTTGTAGAGACAGCATCTAAATATTGCACAGAAATGCATTAATTCACAAGAGTTACCAAGATATTTGATAATAAGATAATAAGATAATAAGAACTTGATAATAAGAACTTTTTAGGTCTGTTCATTGCAGGAAGGGGAATGAAATATGGGATGACAGTCTGGTTAGAGGGAGCATTCTCATTTATTTCTTTGAAGAGTGTGTGCAAACATCAAGGTTAAGGCTATAACAGTATTGCTATGTTCTTAGCCCTTTAAATTCCCAGGTCTTCAAAATAAAATGCTCCAAGGTGAAACAAGAAACTGGGGTGAGAGCAGAAGCTGAGGTTAATTTTAACTTGATCAGGCTGAGACAGATCACCAGTCTGTCTGTCATTAACATAAGATTATTTTGCTTTCTGGTTAGGAATGAACGGAAACCTTTAGTATATATTGAAAGAAGAGACCTGTCCTGTGAAGACCTGTGAGGACTCTGAGCTGTAAAATGACAGAAATGCAGCACCTGCAGGCAGAAAGAACTACCCATTGCAGCACGTACCTCCATCTTGTAACAGCCCAGGATTTGAAATAAGGGGCTTATCACTTAATGGCTTTCATGTGCGAGAGAAAGTACATGCACAGGAAAAACCTGATCTCTGGCACCATATACCCAGAGATTTTTAATGCATTTGAAGGGGTTGCCTTTGTGATGAAAAGGGAGAGAGAGGCATGCGTCTCAATGAAAAACGTGACTGGCAAAAGCTTCGATTGTTCACTCCCCCTTTTCCAGCAAATTGCCTGAAAGTGGATCATAAACAGTGATGCATCATTACTATTATCTCCCCGTATGACTCACTGAGCCATATATAGCAGCTCGTCTTTTGAGGAGAATTCTTACTCAGAGCAAGTAGGATGTGGAAACAAATGTTAAATGTCAGACTGTTATGTCATTCTTGCATTTGAATTTCTTTTGTGGTAGATAAAAATGTCTAAAAATGACTTGAACAGCAATGCCAGTTGGTATTAACCAGGTATTGTCAGGTTAAAAATCCTCATTAGATTTCTCCTGATTCGGTGCTCTTATTTTCATAATATTTATTTCTTTTGGGCAACAATAATGTGTTTGTTGATTGCACTAGCGAATTCTTGGATATTTCAATATTTGGGTTGCTGGTAATGCAAGGTAGCAGGTGGCGTTTGGTGCATGCTTTAGGCTTAACACTTTGTGCTTTTAAGAGCTCTCTCCCTTTGATTGTCTAATCATGCCCCAAATTAATTCTCTGTGATTTCTTTCTATTCTCGTTTAGTTGTAAAGAAACTGCATGTGACATTGAAGCATGGCTCATAACATTGATCCCTTTTAAGATTCTTCTGTCCTTTTAGAAAGATTTGCTTTCTGGAATATTAACAGCATCCTCCTTCTCTACTTTGCATTAATTTAGTACCTTGAAATTTAGACAGCTTTTCGTGTCAAGAAAGGCTATCCAAGGCTTTCTTCAGGACTTCAGTGATTGATGCTGGATGAGTATCTCTGTCCTTATCCCCAGATGAACTCTAGCCTGAGGATCCAGAACTGTTTTTCTGGTGCTGTTGCCAGTGTCGCTTTTGTTCCATGTCTGCTGCTGTAGTAAAGTACTGCGGTTTTTGTTTATGTTGCATGTATGTTGACTCAGCTTTCACTTTAAAACAGTGCTCAAGATTTTAAAATATGTACTGGGAAATAAGAATCCTTTCTTGTGTTTTTATGATACTGATAACGGTTTAACAAAACTGCGTTTAGTAAAAGAAATATTCCTGTGTTCTGTTACAGGTTTTGGGATTTGAAGTTGATACGGTGAACTCTGTCCAGTTTTCAAACCATACAGGTAAAATTTTACATGTGTCTTCAGATACCACTCCACAGTCACTGAGCTCTACTCAACATTTGGCTCACCTCGTCACATGACAGCGGGAGATCAGTCTTATGTTTTCACTCACATTTTCAGGATATAGGACAGAAATGTAATTTTCGTGTTTTGATTCAAGTCTTGCAGAAGTCGGATTTGGGATTAGGGCATGATATGATGTGATAATGTCCTGCTTTGCTACTTCAGAGTGTGAGTTTCTTTTGTTAGGCAGTAATCTAATTAACTCAGACAGTGAAATAACACAAATACAGCCATCTACGTGGGCAGGCCTGTGAACGGGGGAGTCTTCACTAGTGTTTTCGGTGCATTATGGCTCTGTGATACTCATATTATCAACCCAAACATCAGAAGAATACTGAGCTAGATGCAATGTTTCCTCTCTTTATGTGCCCACCCAGATGGCTAGCAAGTATCCTAAAATTACATTCTGGAGGGAGGAAGGTAGGTGGTGTGTTAGTGTGTATTTTCACTTGAGTTCTAAGCCTGAACATGATGCACTCAATACTTTAAGATTTCCTAACACTCACAGTGCTAGATGATTTTATTCTTCAAAAGAAAACTGAAATTTATCGTTTATTTTAGCAATATCCTTCACCCATAAAGGAGCTCCAAGTCACTTGCTATTTGAAACGAGAGACACATCTACTGTGATGGTGGTGGCAGGTACTCTAGATAAAGAAATTCTAAGGTTGTCTTAAAAAAAAAATAATCCAGGAACAAATTCTGACTTCAGAATCTTTTGAAAAGAGCAAAAATTGTTCCTGATAAAGAAAAAAAATCCTAGAAAAGTATCTCAACATTTGTCTGTCTCACAGGTACAGCTCTATTAATAAACTGTAAATTATTGGAACACGGAGCATACCAGAAAGTCTCTGTCCTCTCTTACTATGTTGAGCTCCACACAGCTTTCCAAAGGTTCTAAGGTATTCCTGTCATGGAAGGAATTTAGTGTCACCTTGGGAAGAAGAAATGAATGATTCAAAGGTAGCTAGAAATCTGTTTCTGCTTACTGAGGAAAGGGATGAGAGAGGTAATAATTAAACAAGGTGTGAGGGTCACAGAATCATAGAATTGTCCAGGCCGGAAGGGACCTCCAAAGGTCATCTAGTCCCACCTCCCCACAGTCAGCAGGGACACCCCCAACTAGACCAGATTGCCCAGGGCCTCATTGAGCCTCACCTTGAATATCTCCAGGGATGGGGCCTCAACCACCTCCCTGGGCAATCTGTTCCAGTGTTCCACCACCCTCACAGTGAAGAACTTTCTCCTAATCTCCAATCTAAACCTGCTCCCCTCCAGCTTAAAGCCATTGCCCCTTGAATGGTCTTTCCTGGCTGAGGCAAAAAGCTGCTTATTTTGCTTGTACCCTTTGGCACAGTACAAAGGTTCTCTTATTTATTTTTTTTAAGAGATACGTAGTTGTGACTTATGTTTCTTTAATGTACTTAGTTTGGGATTCTTTCTTGTTTAGTTTTTGATAGCTGGGTAAAACAATTACAATCTTCCAGAAATTAAGCAATTTTTTCACATGAAATAACTCAGTGCTCAGAATGGATGAACACCTGTCGTTTGTTGGCTTTCAGTTTCAAGATTAAATCAGCTTTATAGGGCGTTAAAAGATCTTAATAGAGGTTTTATTGGACCATAAATTGAATGTGTCTGAAGGTAGGAAAATGACATTACCAGTAGGATAGTAGGATGACCAAGTTAGAAAAGAAGGAAGGTGTTTTTGTTCAGTAGTATCCCAGCTGGAGAAAGGCTACCAGTGCTTCATTCAAATGAATGTCAAACAATGAACATAGTAGAAGGAACAAGAAATTAGTGATTTCTGCCCTCCTCCCCCATGAGGAGGCCTAATTGAACATCCCCAAACCACAAATGTCTCAGAGACCTTGAGTCTTTAAAGTATTTGGAACTTTTATTTTGTCTCCTGGTGTTTAGGAGTCACATAATTTATTCCCTTTTATGACAAGCCTGGTTTTCTAACACTGGAGTTTTTCCATTAAATCCTTTCTACCCTTTCTTAAAATGAAGGATAGATTATAAGCCCAGTGACTTTGCACCTTCTCTTTGAGAGTGGCATGTAGGAACATGTGGTGTGCTCATACAAACGCTTTCCCCAGTTTGAACGTTTACACATACCTTCACACAAACTTGTACTAGTACCTGCAAATCAGTGTGTGCCACTGCAGGGATTAATGAACAGAAACTTGCCATGCTGGGCTGTGGCTTGTGTTTGGAGCAGTGCCTCAATACACATAGAAACATAGAATATGTTTTTTGTCTTGGAAGGGACCTTAGAGATCATCTAGTTCCACCCCCCTGCCATGGGCAGGAACACCTCCCACTAGACTGGGTTGTTCAAAGCCCAGTCCAACCTGGCCTTGAATACCATCCACAACCTCTCTGGGTAACCTGTTCCAGTGTCATCTCCACCCTCATAGTGAAAAATTTATTCCTGATACCTAATCTAAATCTCTCCTCTTCCAGATTAAAACCATTACCCCTTGTCCTATTGCTATGCTCCCTCATAAAGTAGCACTCTCCATCTCTCCTGTAAGCTCCCTTTAGGTACTGGAAGGCCACTATAAGGTCTCCCTGGAGTCTTCTCTTCTCCAGGCTGAACAGCCCCAACTCCCTTAGTCTGTCTTCAGAGGAGAGGTGCTCCAACACCGATCATCTTCGTGGCCCTCCTCTGGACATGCTTCAACGGGTCCATGTCCCTCTTGTGTTGGGAGCTCCAGACCTGGTAGCAGTTCTCCAGGTGGGGTCTCACGAGAGGGTAGAGGGGCAGAATCACTTCCCTCAACCTGCTGGCCAGGGATGAAATGCTGAAGATAACTTGATTTTCCTAATAGAAAAGGATCTTATGAAAACCCTTTCTGTGATCATCATTAAAGCTGAAGGGCAAGTTTTTGCTTCAAAATTTGTGAACTCTAGTTTCTAAAAGAATGAGATACACCAGAGGGGGCAGAGGTAGCAAAGCGTGTGAGGTTTCTGACATGGCTTGTTTTCTTTCCCCATCCTTGACTTTAAACCTGGTCTTGTCAGCAAAAGATAAAATGCAGAGAGAATTTATGACTAACAGGCTTTCTTTGGTGAGTCATTATTGCCTTTTTTTTTTTCCCCCCCATTTTTAAATTAGTAAGATGCCACAAGCCTCTTTCTGCTGACTCCTGTTCATAAAATTCAGCCTTCTTTAATCTCTGATAATCCTGAAATTCGGAAAATGTGCTTTAAATCAGTCCCCCTGGGAGAACAGTTTGTCATGTTGCTTCGTGAGGAACTTTTATGATTGGAGTGACTCACCCTTGAATGGCATCATGCTTCATGTACAAATAAAAGAAGCTGTCATGCAACCTACGAAGATTCTGTGCTTTTTATTCTATTTTATTGTATTGTTTGCAGAAGCATCTCATAGTGTGATATGAAAAAAATAAATCCAAATTCTTTTTAATGTATCATTGATTTTATTTTTTTTTGGGGGGGTGTGCATTTTTAATTCTTCAGTGATTTCCATTTTTGTTTTTAATTGACAGGTAAATGGTAAGCATATAATGTGCTTTGCCATCCAAACCCTACCTTTGAAATGCTCCAAAAAAATAGCCTGTTCTTTTTCTGTTCCTTTGCTTTTTATTTTTAAGAAAAGCACTTTTGGACTTCCACTTACTGGCTGTGTAGTGGGTGGTTGGGTTGGCTGGTAGGCCTAATACATAAGAAATTATAATTATGTCTCACTGATGTGATTCTTCAGAGTCTACCACCCATATGTAGTCACTCACACTTGCGCAGTGTGAGACAAAAACAAAAGATCTCAGCTCATGCCTAATGCTGGTAGTATTTTACTCCCACACTGACCAGTGGTAAAAAATCTGATGGAGAATTAGGTACTGTATTTCTGGTTTTGTTGAAGCTGGCAGCTGAATATTTAAGTCATGTGTTTAGGCCAGGTTGTCTGCCAGAGTTTGCATGTCAATTTTGTGGCACAGCTGGGGCCAGATTGCCTGCCCCTCATGTGCCTTAAACAGTGGATCTTTCTTCCTTTATCCCATGTAAAATACTTGGTTGCTGAAGCCACTTGGAATAGTTTTGCAGGGAACACCACAGGAGGAACTCAAACCTCAGAACAGAATGTTCTGGCTTGAAAAACAAAGAAATCTTAGATGCTTTGCTATACTTAAATGGTAGTTTGTTTTTTGTTTTGGGTTTTGTTTGGTTTTTTTTTCCTTCTAGCATGCCTGGGATTTTTATTCTGTCCTTCTACAGAAGCTGCTTTTCGGTTGTGTATCTCACCAGGAGAGTAGGATAAATGCAGGGTTGTGGGATTTGCCTGTTGTTCATCAGGTTACATGAAGTTACCCTGGGAAAAGGGCTTAGGGTGGTTTCCATCTTGCTGCCAGTTTTGATTTTTTTCTTCTTACTCGACCACAGTTCAGCTCCTAGTGAAGTCACAGTTCTCTGCAGAGCTAGTGAAGGCATTGACCTTTTCCTTCAGTCTGAATAGCTGGGGCTTCCCTGGGAGCTTCCCTAGGGCTTTTCTTTTTTTTTCTTGTGTGATTAGAATTTAGATTGTATTACGTGTGTTACCAGGTGGTAAAGAGAGTCCTCTAGATGCCCTTGGAAGTCACTGCTACAGAGTTCAGATATGGTCCCTGCCTGACATGGGTAATTTACCAATTCCTGAGCTAAGCTGGGCTGCTACCTAACACTGTGTTTCTGCATTTATTTCCCTCCCTCAGCGGAGGATCAGTGTGACACGGACCCTGTGCATTGGCAGTTTAACACAGCCTGACATAGGAAGGTGAGCTTTCAGTTAAATAGTGAATGTGCAGGATCCCTCTGTAGAAATGGCTCCCAAGAGTACCTAGATTGTCTGGACAATCTGTCATAGTTATTTTTATGGCCATGTGTAAGATGAATGACTGCTCTTTTGCCAGCTGACCTTGATTCTGGGTGAAAACTGCACTCAGTTTCATTGATGGGCACAATGAAATAAAAAGGACTCTTTTGTGTCCCTTTATGGACTGGCTTTGCAATGCTAATAGAAGTAGAGATTTGGGAAAGGAGAGGGCAGATTATTTCTCTCTGAAGCTGCAAATGTGACAGAACAAACATCTGCATGTGGTAAGTTGAATACTTGAGTTGGTTGGAGTCCAGGGTTTCTCATATACTTGGGGCTGGACATGTACCTAGGTATTAGGCATTGCTGCTTTGAATATCACTGTGTTCTGAAATGGAACTTCAGCCCTAACATTCGTGAATCCTTCACTTTGTCCGTTTCTTCACAGAGACTTTTTTAAAAAGTGTTTGCTAGGGAGAAAATTGTAGTGGCTGATATGAGTCAGTCCCCCAGCCAGCTGGCAGAGAGTCGTGTTTTAGAGCCTAGGCCTTCGTGAGCTGAGGAGAACAAAATGATCCATCTGCTCACCCTACTGTGGGTGTATTTGCATTCATAAGAAGGAAAACTGAAAAATGTGCTTATCCTAGGCTCTAGGCACCTTTTGGCAGTTACTCTAATAACACAGTTTAGAGTGATGATCAAAGCCAACAGTTTTTATCACACAATACTCTAACTCCGAGAAGTTTAAACAAACAGAATACCATTGTCATCACACGGGGGTGATGTGGAAGAAGATTCTTCATTTAACATTTCACTTTTCCTAAATTCAGTTAATAACAAGATAAGCTTTTTAAGAAACTCTGAACTTACGGATGTTGGAAGAGTTAAACTGTGGGTGCTTCATCTGGTATCCTGGAGGAAGACCCATTCTTATATAAAGGCAGTGATGGCTGCCATGTAGATGCGTCGGTTTTGATGACAAGGTGCAAGGTGCACCATTCAGCAAATGTTTAGGGACTGTCAAGGAAGGTTTTTCTCTTTTTCTTTTTTCCTTGAAGTTGACTGTCATGGAGCTTGGTCCATTGTTTGCTGAGATCAGTTTCTCCCAAGTAACTTCACCTTCCATCCGCTTCTCAGCCAAGAATATTGGCTTGTAATTTTTAGAGGTCATTCAAGGCTAAGAGTGTATGGGTATTATTTGTCTTTTATAGTGTCTTTCTGATACTCATTTTCTTCCTCCAGGATCCTCAGCTATTTTCTGAAGAAAGTCTGACAGATGACATTGTATGTTTAAAGAGCAGCCATGAAAACATTCTGCTGTGGTCACTCTATTCGTGCAGGTCCCATACCTGATGGTGCAGCAGTGTTGCATATGTGTGTCTAGACAGATCCAGCTGTCAATCTTTTTCTTATTTTTTTTAAATAGTATAAAATACCAAATTATACTGACGTCCTCCTCCAGTGGAGTCTAAAACATATGTTTGTCCCCCTCCACACAGGAAAGGGATAGTTGTATAGGCTCCATGGGAAAACTTGCAGGAGCTTGTGTGTGCTCTGTTCCATTTGCTGATAAACGGACCGTCTCAAACTCCAGTGTAGTCACTGCGGTTCCTTTGGGAAACAGAGCTGCTAAGAAGAAGTTGAACACATTAACTGTTCTGCTGACAGCAGCTTTCATTTGTGTTTTACAGAAGAGGAGGTAGAAATGCTTTCTGGTGCTGATATCTGATACAGTCCCTCCGAGTTTAAAATCTGTGTGATTCTAAATAGAAAATCTAGCTCATGAAAAATTATCTGGTATTTACTTTGCAGGTTATGCCCACTGGAAGGGTCAGGTTTTAAATTCAGATGAACTTCACGAACTGTATGAAGGACTTAAGCTGAACATGGTCAACCGGTATGATTATGTACTCACAGGTAAGAAGAGCTTGTTCCTTGGAGTTTTCATGAGATGTAAACAAAAGTAAAGAAATATAAATCATATTCCTTCTTGTTCCAAACCTCCAATCCTCTGATTCCTCCTGCAATTTCATCTGTTATATTAGGGTCTTAGCTGCCCACACTGTTTAGTTTGAAACAGCGAGCGTTCTCCAGCCCAAAGGCTGTGGTTGGGTGGGTAAATTTGATCCCCTTGTATAGCTTACAGACTGTACAGGTCTGTCATGTATAGGCTTAATTAATGTGTTGGGAGTGCCTCTACTGAATAAAAATAATGAGAAACGTCAGAGTATTATTTTTAAATTTACTCTGAAGACATGAGAGTTTAACCCTTTCTCCCAAATTTGCAGTATTAGCACACCGCAGTACTATGGCATGATTTTATACACAGTTGTCCGTCCTTGTTTGTTTTTTCTACTTAATCTTTAAGGGATAACGTTTTGGATACAGAGCAAAGCATAAGCAGGGTTGGATTTTGGTTTGACTCTGTCATCTCTTGATTTTTTTGGGTCTTCTTACTACATAGGTCCTCTGAGTAGATGCAGTTCTGCAGGACATAATGACTGTGCAGTGTTTTCCTTTGCTTGCCATTAGGTGCTAAGTGTTTATAAATATAGGAAAAGATAACTTCTTGTAGAATGCTTTAGAGAAAGAAGAGATTCTATGTGCAGTTTTTATTAAAAACTGCCTCTCATCCACTTCCTGCTTCCCAAATGTAGATTAGTGATTGCATTTCACCTCAGTAAGAATATGCGTCCGGTTTAGATTACAGTATCAATTTTTTATAGCAGTGAACAGTCACTTTTTAAATGTAAACAGAAATATATGACCAGATTTGATCAATTTCATGGCTTCCACTTCTAGGAAACTGCTTTAAACACAAGGGAAAATGGAGACTTTAAGCATATGGATTATAACCCCAAAGCAGTCATTATGGCTTGAAGGGTATGGTGTGTCTGAAGAGTTATTGTCAGTTCTTTTTCAGGGAATATCTCCAGAGTAAAGGAGACTAATTAGAAAATAGACTGAACTAACATTAAGAAATTAATTTCACCATAAATGGGTTCTTTGTGATTGAGAAATGGACAAACACTCTTCCTTTCCTTGAAAGAACTCACACAGAGGACATTTCCAGGAAAAGCACACGGTATTGCAGGACTTTAAGGAGATGTTCATATGCACAATTTGTAAATAATGTTTGAGTATTCTTTTAGCTGAAATGTTCCTTTTTTATTTTACTTTCAACTCTTGGAAGAGACTCCAACTCCTTTACTATCACCGTCTTGTACTGACAAAATGAATGTAAAAGATTAAAAATGGTAGAAGGAAAAGTAGAAATCTTCAGCAAAAAGAAATTTTGGAGGAAAAAAAGGAATATTTATTAACGTGCCTTTTAGAATAGGATTTGTGGGTAGATGCGTCAGTGTGGTGTTCATGTTTGTTTAAAAATGCCATTCAGCGTAACTGTTTTCATTATGAACAAAAAGAAGGTAGAAATGGCACTAATTTATTAAGATTTAATAACACTCTGTGTTTTAGTGTTCAGTTGTGCTGTAGCTGAACTTCAAATTCAGTTGTTTTCAGGACAGATTTTTCTCTTCAGACAGGAATAGCTATTCACTTTAGTGCACAACTGTACTTCTTACCTCCAACAACCTGGGTATGATTATTCAAACACAGAAAACAAATTAATTTCTCAGCAGATGGGATTTGACTGTAATTGTATGTCTGATGACTGTAGATAACACGGCTGAGATAGAAATTATTATCTTTGGGCTGATTATACAAAATAACACTTCATTAACACTTATAACAGTTACTTGTAGATCTTCATATATTTGTTTAATTTACAGTAAAACACTCAAGGTAAGAGAGAAACTCCAGTGTAATTTTTTTGAGACATCTCTGTCAGTATTGTTACTCACCCTCTGTTTTTTTCAGCCAGTCCACCATCATAGATCTTTTTAGACAAAAATCTTTGCTTGGCTTTTTTGACTGATTATCTGCATTTCATAAGTGTAAGACAAAACATTTTGGCCAAAAATCTTGGAAGCTTTTTCCATTTATCCACAATATCTAAGAATTGATCTACTTTTTGGGTTAAAAAAAACCAAAACAAACAAACAAAAAAATCAAAACCCACAACATTAAAAATCTCCAAAACGTATTTTTAAATATTTTAGTAGAGTGGGCGTTTCCAAGCTGAAAGTTTGAAGAAGCTACCTTGCTAAAAATAGTGCTATTAAATGAACTAAAATAAATGAAAATCAAATTATTAATTAATAAACATTGTAAATAAAGTTAAAACATAAATATATACATAACTATATGTAAAGAAATTAATGATTAAATAATAATATTGTGGTGCTAGCATTATGATTAGGCCATTCAGATATAGGCCTTATAACTTATTTCCAGCTTACTTCAATGCTAAGCCTAAAAATAGGAATTTTATTGGTATATTGACCACTGCTCTGAAGTATTCAAGATTAATTCTCCATTGCATTGGTGTGTTGGACTGTATCAGCATCAAGATTAATAATTATAAAAAACCTACTTCAAACCAGAGTATGAGAAAAGTATATGGAATTTAAAATATTTCTTACTACATAATAAACAGTACTGATTTGGACTGCTGTTTTGAAGAAAATGAATGTTTTTTCCGTTCAGCCTGACCTTTTTGTATATTTGTTCAAGCATTTTGAAGTTGTATGAACCTTTCATATGTAACCTACTTAGTAAATGGATTTTTAAGGTTATATTTGTAGTTGTGTAAGCACTGTTTGAATTTGTCTTCCACCTATTATTCCTGAATGAAATACGAAAACACCTTTGTTCTAAAAATGCATTGTTCCAAAGAATGAGAAGTATGCACCATTCCTATCCAAAATTTAAAAAAAAAAAAGCGTTCATGAAAATAGACTTCTGAAGTGTCTTTTTTTTTTTTCCCCGAAGGGTATACAAGAGACACATCATTTCTTGCAATGGTGGTGGATATTGTCCAGGAGCTGAAGCAACAGAACTCTAACCTAGTATATGGTAAGGATATGTATTACAGTCCTTTCTGCTTCATCATTGTATATGCCCATCATTTTCATGTTTTAGGATGAAAATGCTGTTATGATGTTACCCAGCATTTCACAACCTTCTTGTGCTCTGGTCAGGCTGGGACTAGCTGAGGCTCCAGTGAAGGTTCATTTCAGTATCACTTAAGTGTTGAGGGAGTTGCTTTTTTTGTCTTTCTGATGTTACGCCTTTCAGTATGTTTCTTGCATTATGCTGCCCAAAGGAGAATGCGCCTTGAGGACTGATGGTCTGTATCAAAGAAGGGCTTGTAAAATCCCAGCTGGCTGCTGCTGTCCGTAGTTCAGAGGCACAGGCTGTAAGTGCTGATAGCTGAGGCTGCTCCTTGATTTCCAAGTCAGTCAACAGCAGGATAGACTCTCCTGTGTTGCGTTGCCGTGATTCCATGTTAGATCCCAGAAAAAGCATCTTACTGTGCCTTATAAGGTGTCCTCTGCTAAGATTGCCTAGGAGCACTCGAAGAGCAACAGACTCTAGCAACTGCTTAATGTGTCATGTCAGGCTTAAACCTGTAAGAAAAGACTCTCCTCTTTTCCTTCCTGACTCTGAGTGTTTCAGGACTTTAGAATGTAACCAGCGTAGGTCTCAACTGAGCAAAATGTTTAGAGTGACAGGGCAAAGTCAGTGGGGATTTAGTGGATAAAAGCTATGAATAATGGTTTGAACCTGTCATCTTCAGGTTCAGTAAACTGTGGTCAGAAAACATCTAGAATGGTTTGCAGGATTTGCAGTGTGTAATACCGTGGAGTGTGATATCTGACTTAACAAAGCACATTTCTTATTTAGAAAAATGTAGCAGATATATCTTCATGAACTCGGGTTTTGTTGCTTTTTAGCCTTTATTAACACTGTTGGATTGTCAGGTTCTCCAGAGCCTTGTACTAGTCAATGAAAGCTGAAAACTCTGTTGGAGTATGAGCAGAAAGAAATATCTAGCTGTATAGAACAGGAAGGAAGTGGTCGGATGGTGAGAACACAGCTAGGCTTCCAAGATCCTTTCTATTTAATATTATAATGTAAGGAAAATACTTTTAAAATCTAAAACAAATTACCCTCTTTTTATTCATAGAAACTTCCTTAAATACTGGTTAGACATTGATTTGATACCTTTGGATTTGAATTTCTTTTTTATCTTGCTGCGAGCTCTTTTCATACAATGAACAATGTTCCTTTTTGAAGTATAAGGCTACTTTGAAACTGAGGGCATTTGGAATATGTTGTTAATGCCACTGATGATTCAGAACCTGTGCCAAACGTGTTAATAAACTCATACTTGGTGTAATAATATTTACTTTGGCATGGGATTTTCTTCTTGTTTCGTTACAACACCCATAATTTTTTTCTTATGTGTATACACAGCATTTTGGTGTGTATGTTTGGCACCTATCTTTTTACCCCAAAGTAAAAATAGGACTCTCTTCACAGCTATTAGGTTCTTCCACATTTCTTCCCCACCATACTACTATTGCAGAGTTTTGGGATGGGGAATGAAGGGTTCTCAGCATTTTCTGAAAGAAAAA
>VXAK01000334.1:0-21213 GCA_013399435.1 Arenaria interpres | reverse complement strand
AAAAAAAAAAAAAAAAGCCCCTTTACTCCCAGCAGTCAGACCCTCTCATCCTTATCACCTTCAGACATAACAACATGGAAGCAGGTAGAAGAGGGTGACTTCAACCCTTTGACAATTATTTAAGACATACGGCCTATTCTTTCAGCATTGGAGGGACCAGTTAAAAATTTCAGTCTGTGCTGTAAGAGCTGAGAGAGTATATAAGCTCTCAGGTGCTCAGTGCTGTTACTTAGCCACTACTGTTACCTTAAACTTTTTCCTCCCCCCAGGGTCTCTATAACTGTACCCCATTTCTAAAGCTAGATTTATTCTGTTACAGTATGCGATCCAGTGATGGGTGACAAATGGAATGGAGAAGGCTCTATGGTTAGTACTTATCTGTTTGGATTCTCTGTATAGTGAATATTTTCTATGTAAAGAGGTGTAAAAATTTGTTGATTTTTTTTAAATACCAAAACTAAGCTACTTTACTTAAGTGTGGCTTTGGATCCCAGCATCAAGTAAGTTTGTACTTTAATTTCCTGTATTTGAAGGAGCTTAGTATCTGGAAAGAATTATGGCTGAAAGAATTATGGCCTGGGATTATTTCTAACTCTCTGCTGAGAGAACAGGTGGAATACAGACCCTGCCTGCAAGAAAATACCCCCCTGCTCCCCCTCCTTGTCTCACTGGAGTTCCCACATCTTCTGTCAAGAGCTTTGTTTTGGCTGGTAGCCTGTCTGGCTTTGTCAGTGGTGGTGTGAATTGACATAGCACTTGAACCTAAATGAAGATGACTTATTTCATGTGAGATCCAACAGCTGTTAGGCATCGGGCTGTGATCAGTGACAGAAGGGTTCTGTGTGCCAATACCAGACTTACACACTGACAAAGAAACATTTGGTTTTGATCAAAACTAGCAAATAATTTCAGTAAAAATGCAATGTGGGAGGGCATCAGCAATAATGATATTTCATGTTTTCTTCTCCCTTAGCTAGTCATGCACTATGAATTCCTCTTTGTCCTTGTACCTTTTTACAGTTTACCTCCTCATAAAACATCACATGAAGTAGCACTTAGTAATAAATTTGCCATTGCTTTTGTGTTCTGTTCTTTCATTTTATGTTTGTTGCAATATTTCGTGTTCTTGGCTTTTTCTAACAAGGCAGTGATGTAGCTGCTGTAGAGTCACCTTGCAAAGTGGGAGAAGTCATAACCATGGGCCTACCTATGTCTTTTGGATGGAAGATAAGGTAGATGAAAGAGGAGGACAATATTTAACATGCAACTCACCAACTTATTCCTGCCATAAAAAGTAATATAATCATTAGTTAAAATGCCTTGGTTTAGACGTGACCTAGTCTTGCACTTCTGTCTAAAGGCAGAGTCCCAGTGATGACATCACTTCACCATGGCTGCACGAGTGAGCTCAGTATCAGTATGATGGGTGTTCTGGTAGCATGCAGTGGTTAACACTATGGCAGGGTTGTACCTCTTCCTGGTACAACCAGAACGGGAGACGGTAGCACATGTATACATGCACCTTGCCATGTAGAGTTTATGAGACTTAACAGAGAAAATAAAACATGGACGAAAGTGGGTATTAATCCCGGTTTAGCAAATGGTTTCTGCCAGAGAATACCAGCTACTAGTAAATGATGAACTTTTATTAAAGGTTTTGTTAAAATGAGTTATAGAACAACTCGGGAAGGTGAGGTGAGGTGACCATCAAGACCATGCTGGATGGGGCTTTAAGCAACCTGGTCTAGTGGGGGGTGTCGCTGCCCATGGCAGGGGGGTTGGAACTCAATTATCTTTAAGGTCCCTTCCAACTCTAACCATTCTATGATTCTATGACCCCTGTGCCCATCTAACCTGAACTCCTAGCCGAGCTCCAGTGTGTACCAAAACAGCTGATGCTTTTCAGCTTTGAGTCTGAAGAGCATAGAGGCTGGTGGCTCCTGTTACGTCTAAATGTATGTCACCTGCTTAGATAACCAATCTTCGTTTGCTGATGGGCCTTATTTAGCTCATGAAGATGGGATAGAGGTGGAACAGACAGGCAGAAGGGGGAGCATTGGCCCTCATTACTTGAAGAGCTGATTCTGCAGGCAGTGAAATACGCTAGGGTTTTGCTAGGCTTGAGTGCAACACGAGCAAAGTATACTTTATGTCCTTATTGGAACTGCTTTATAGATTAAGTTGTAGCGAACAAATTACAAATCTGGTTCCTGTTCACGCATATTGATGTACAACGCGGACTAGAAATACTGCAGTGACAGAAGGAGGCAAAATAAAGCATTGTATGGATGTTACCTGTTCCTAAGCCCTGCAATGCAACACAGTCAATGTGAACACTCAGTGCTGCAGCGAAGGGCCTCTGTACAGTTGGTGCAACAACAAAGTAGTTTGACTTGGAAGTGAAAACATGAGAAAGGGTTCCCTGGTGTTGGGACACTATATTTCCTCATGCTGTTGTGTCACCTTGGCGAGAGAACCCAAAGAGAACCCTTGGCAAGGGAACCCAAAAGTTCTTCATCCAGGCGCTACTCCATTTTAATGCTGCCAGTTTAGGCCTGTCTGCTTAGCAGGGCTTCCATCGCCTCCAGTGAAAGAAGGGCTGTTGGTTGTACTTTCACCAGCTGGAGGATGCACTGCCACTTCAGTTACCGCTGCGTAACAGTACACGGGGAGCTGTCAGGTTACTCGGTGACAGCATGAATGGTAGTTGAGGGAGGGAGAGTTGTAGTCCTGTGTCTCAGATGCTGCTGACAACATTTGATACCGTTTCTTCTCCCGCAGTATGTGCCCAAGGATCTCCTCCCAGTCTACAGGGACAAAGTTGTACCTGTTGCGGATATAATTACTCCCAACCAGTTTGAAGCTGAGTAAGTACTTACCTCCTTTTGTAGCCAAATAAAGTTGGGGATAAAAGCAGGGTAGACTGATACCCATTCTTGTATTTGCCTCCTGCCCGTCCTGTCTACATAACTGGGACTCTTGGGTCAGGAGATTATCTGTACTGATACATCACAGGCTCTCCCCCTAAGGGGAGGGAGCAGCTACATGGGAGGTGGAGAGAAGACATTTGTGAGGGGAATTTTATGATACAGGGATCTCTACAGGAGGCAGGTTAGGACTGACGTGAGTCAGCTTCAGAAGCACTGGCTATGTGTGCAAGTAACTTTTGAAGGCAGCGGTCTGGTGCAGCAGACCATGTAGCTAGAAACCATTTAGGCCAGTCCAGGCTTTCCTCCTTTCAAAGAGTGAACAAAGCAGTCATTGCCTGGAGAACTTACACTCTTTTAAGATTTCTGTTTCCTTCTCAGGTTACTCACGGGCAGGAAGATTCACACAGAAAAAGAAGCTTTAGAGGTAAGCAGGCAAGCGGTGGGATGTGTAAGGTAGGATGTATTCCTGCCTGCAATCCTGCATTTCGCTGTTTGTCTTTAACCTTGAAGTCACTTTGGCCTCTATCCTGTCTCTCCATTTGTCATTAAAGCTTGTGCCCTCTGGGCACAGAACACTTTCTGCTCCAGTGTAAGGCTCCTGAAGAAACTTCCCGAAAGAGCTACGGTTAAAGTCATTACAGTGGTGATGAGCAGAACTCTGTGGGCTTGCTTCCCGGCAGTGTGAGAAGGGTGGCAGCAGCGCTGGTGGGGCAAGTAGCCACCACAGGCTGTCAGTGCTGCGGAGATGGCGCTGGTTGGGGTGACAAGCCCCGGGTGGCCCTGGGCGTTGGAAACCTGCATGCGTGGCTCCCTCTGCTGTCCACGTGTGGGTCTTGCAACACCAGCGCTGAGCGCTGGGACAACCGTTTCTCATCCTCCCATAGAGACTGTTTGCAAGTGGGAGAGCTTCCCAGCAAGCTCTTACCAGATTTGATTGAATGCTCTGAATCTCCTCTTGACAGTGTTTGCTGGTGCTCTATTTCTCTTCCTTAAGTTGACTCAAAGAGGAGGAGACCTGGGTTGCAAAAGGATAGATTGCATAGATGAGAAAGCAGACTGGGAGTGGTGGCCTTCAGGTGCCTCCTGCTGAAAGACAGAGAAATGCACAGCACTGATAGCAGCTGTCATCACCGTACAGGGATGATAGATGGACCGAAAATATGTTGCATTGAGGTGTAAGGATTTACTCTTTTACACGAACTGAAGAAAATGAAAAGCTGCAGGACTTGGTGATGAAGGACAAAATAGGAATATGGTTTTATTGTTGTTTTGAGAAGGGCTGAGCTCTTTGTTTTGTTGCCTAGTCAAGTGCCTTCATAATGGACTGATGTAATTTCTTCCAGTTTGGTTTTGAACTTCAAAGAAACACAAAATCTTTAAACAAACAGCAGCTGCAGTGGCACCCTGGAGACTAGCTGGGGTCTGTCAGTGCAAATGTTTGTTGTTTTTTTTTTTTGTCTTCCACCAGTGTCATGAAATATGGCAGGAAGCAGCTCCAAATATCTCAGCTCTTTTAAATTCCCTCCCCACCCTGAGTTTTACATTACCCCACTCTGCTGGGCAAGGGTGATGAACCCTTCATGCCATTAGCTGCTAACTATAACTCAGTTCTTCTATTCTCGTGCTCGCCAGTGCAACTGGAGTCTTGAGTACAACACTGTTAGCTGAGCAACCATTAGTTTTAGGTTTGCATATTTCAGCTGTAAAGTTGCATGTGCTAAACAATTTTACAAGGTAGTTTTCTCACAGTCTGATTCATGTGATAACTTTAATTTGTGATGGGTTTTGAAAAATCTCTTGGAAAGAGATGGAATTATACTTGGAAACATTTTTAAAATAGTTGCTTGCAGGATATTATACTTCAGTCTGTCTGTCTGTCTCCCCAGCTGCATGTCATATATAGGTCTATCCCTCTGAGTAATAATCTGTGCTGGAATTTGTGCCCTTTGGAGGTTGTAGGATTTCTGTCATTGATTTCCATGGTGGCATGCTTTCATTCATTTCTTTAGCAAGAGTAGTGACAATAGTATAGTCTTCTAACAAAAAAAAAAGGTAATATTAATGTACAAGGGGTTAAGTCCTACAACTGGAAATACTGGTGATTAGGTTCTTGGTGAATTGTGACCGATAAATGAAATTGAATTTAATGTTACTTCACAGTTTGATTATGCCAGCATATGCTGGTGGATTTTCTGCTTCTTTAAAGCCCATCCGATGTCTGTGCAAAGAGTTCTGACAGTTGAAGAAACTCGGAGGCTTAGGCAAGGAAGAAAAGCAATAGAGAATTTAAAAATGGCAGAAATAAATACTTATCATTCAGCTGCTCATGAGTCATAGCTAGCCTGAGAGGATTTTTGGTTAAACTCTTCTGGGAGAATTAATATTTTATCTGTGTTACATGCTAAACTCATTATTGAAGTCATTCTTTCTTCTGTGAAATCAAAATCACTTCTGTAGCAATCAGTTGTGATGTCAGGAGTATTAATGAGTTTGTGAGGAACACACAGGGTGGAAATACACCTGCAAAGGTACATAATTTACAGGTGTAATTTGGGGTTTGAAACAGAATGAGAAGATGGAGACAGACACACTTGTGCCTCTGATTTAGTTCTTTAACTCTTTATTTTT
The DNA here is from genome assembly GCA_013399435.1 of Arenaria interpres. Classification (NCBI taxonomy): domain Eukaryota; kingdom Metazoa; phylum Chordata; class Aves; order Charadriiformes; family Scolopacidae; genus Arenaria; species Arenaria interpres. The sequence continues at coordinate 15,655 of VXAK01000334.1, read as the reverse complement.
GCTAACTCTTAAAGTAGTGGCTAAATAAGACTTCATAACCTGGAGTAACCGGCTTTCTATCAAGTGTTTCAAGACACTAGCTCAGGTGCATGTGTCTGCATATTTGTTTCCTTATTCTTTTGATAATATGTTCTGAAAACATAATGCAGACAAAAATTCTGATCACACCTGAAATAGAGTACTCTTTTCAGAGGAGCATCCAAAGATAGTACAGGAATGCTTGTATATTTTAACAAGTGTGTACACTTAAATGGATATTTTGATTCCCCTATTTCAGATTAATTCCCCTAATTGAAGTGAATTATTTGAGTAGATACTGTTCTTTCTCTTTAAAAAAGATGCCAAAATTAGATGCTATGAATGATGCAAGGTTTAATCAACAGACATTGCAGTCACTGATTCCTGCCTTTTTGCACATGAAAAGGTAATGGATATGCTCCATGCCATGGGACCAGAGACTGTGGTGATCACAAGCTCAGATCTGCAGGCACCTCTAGGAAATGACTACCTAATTGCTCTGGGAAGCCACAGAAAAAGTAAGTCATGAACTCTTTTATTAAACTCTGCTTTCCTTTAAACTGGTCTGTGCTTTAAGTTACTTTTTTTAAGAAGTGGTTTCATCAGACCACATGTAGTGTGTGAAAGGAGCTTAGATCCCTAAGTGAACTTCTCCTACAGTAATGCCAGAGAGCAGTAAGAATGGGGCTGCTCCCTGAGGGAAGACAAGCTGGGAGCTGTGTGTCATCATAGCACAGGCGGAGAGCGATGCCCTCGCCAACAGGACACAGGCCCACAGTGTCTGAATAAGGTGAGCTGAACAGGGGTGAGGATGGCAGACAGGTCCCACTGACAGTCCAGCGATCATCACAGAAGGGTTTGACAAGCCAGGTCCAAGATTCCAGATCTGGAAAATCCAGTCAGTAAGTCAGGACAGCAGGGCTGCACACAGGTACACCTGCAACATAGCTCGGGCCTGAGCTTCTGTGCTGCTGCTGGGCAAGTGGGCAGAAGGTGCAGGGGTGGAGGATGTCCTCAATGAAGTTGATCGGGGCTGTTAAAGCCCCTAGTAGTGGTCCTGACAAGTAGCAGCGGTATAAAACAGGAACTTTGAGTGTTTTGAATACTTTTATGCAAAGTTACACTGTCCTGTTAGCAGATTGTTCTTCCCCTGATAGGCTTTAATGTGTCCATCTGCTGCTTCTTTATATCCCCTTCTATACGGTCACCAAGATTGACTGTGTTTTTGGACTGTTGCAAGATGTTTTTACTTTAGAAGAGAAGGACATGTTTATGTGGGATAGTACATGATCTCGTTTCCTTGTTCATTTAAGGCATCTAAATGTGGACGTGACATTCTGGACTACTGAGAGATGAAAACAGTCTTAAAAGAGATTCCACTAAGAGCCAGTGGGTCTTAGCACTTGGTACAGGCCAGGTCTGGAATAAGTCTGGTCATTCCAATGGGGGTTACAATATGGCACATGGATCAGATATTCTCTGCTGATGTCTACAGCTGCTCTTGTGCCTCCATGCAACCCAGAGATACTCTAGATTATGGTTTGGGATGTGCCATCTAAAACTCAGCAGTCTCCATAAGCAGGCAATTTCCTGAGGAAGCTGCTGCTGCTGTCTCAGTGAAAATAGGTGGTGCTCAATCCTTCATGAACATGAAGGTGCTAGCTACCTGCTCCCTCTTAAGGGAAGTATCTATAGTGTATGTTGTAACTTGGCAAAGTTTTGAAAGGTTGCACCTTTTAAAAGAGCTGGTACAACGTTTACAATACTCCTTAACATCTTTGTTCCAAACAGCACAGGAATTCAAGTCTCGTGATCACTTTTAAATTATAGTAAATGCAATTGTATTAATTGCTGGGTCTGTTACTTAACAGTCTGTCTGTGTTGCAGCTAAAGCAGATGGTACCAAGATGACACAAAGAATTCGAGTGGAGTCTCCTAAAGTGGATGCTGTCTTTGTTGGAACAGGAGACTTGTTTGCTGCTATGCTTTTGGCATGGACACATAAGCATCCAAACAATTTGAAGGTATGGGAGAAATTACTCGTCTCTCTGCGAGTTTAGACTATGCTTTTTTTTTTAAATTTATGACATTATTTAAAGACTCTCTTCTTCTTTGGCTTTTTTTCCTCACCTCAGAGGAAAAAAAGCATAATTTCCCTTTAGCTGAAATGTTTTAGCTTGTACAAGTTTGGACGGTCACATTTCAGTTACACAGATTTTGTGATTTTGCCAAATAAGGTGTTCTTTTCTTAAGTGAGAGAGAGAGACTGCATGGTTTGCAATTATATTAAGCACTGAACATCATTTATCAGATCTATTTTGTTTTTTTTTTTTTCCCCCTTAAGCAAGTAGAGTCCTTGATATAGGTATATGGTTTATAATACCTGTTTTGGGAGAATTAAGAGAGTCTAATTTTTTTCCCAAACTCTACCTTACATAGTTGTCACTCTGTGTTTTGTCAGTCACGTTTGCCTCTTAATAGCAGTGGTTTTGAAATAATAATATCAAACTAGGCCGCTGAAGTGTTACTGACACCTGAATATATTATGTTAATGCAGGTGGCATGTGAAAAGACTGTGTCAGCCATGCAACATGTTCTGCAAAGGACCATTAAGAGTGCAAAAGGTAATTAATCCAAACCTCGTTCCCTTGTTCTGTCTGGATTTGCGTCAGGAAAAAACATTCAAAGAGCTTTTTGGGTTTCCTGACGAAAGGCAGTCCTCAGTGCAGAAGCAGCCAGAGAATTTACAGAATGAGAGCTTGGTAGTCTTGGCAGTGCCTGATCCTAACTGTGTCCTCCAAGCCTATTTTTGACAACACCCGACTGAAGATGTCACTGTTCAGCTTGTAGTGGGACTGCAGTCACGCTGACTGCGCTTGATTGCTTTGCAAAACAGTGGTGGAGGAACTTGAGGAAATACTGAGTTTGACATGCAAGAGAGCTTCTGGTTTAAGCGTAGCTCGCTTACTTTCCCTTTGAGTGTGTGTGTTTAGTAATGAGGGGTTTATCAACTAATAATAAGCTGTCTGTTGTGTTGGCCATGTGAGGATCAGCTTCTCTCCCACTGGAGTTCCTATGCCTTTCAATTCCTAAGGAGATGCAGATGGGATCTGTGGGTTCTCGGACCACATTTGCATCACTTTCTAAATAATAGCAGAACTGTGTTTCCTTCCTGGAGAGAGGTGCAGAACAGGGGTGATAGGAAATCACAGCACTGACCTGGATCTTCCCCCTTGGAAGCCTTTAACAGGGGATAGCAAGGGAGACTGGGGAGGGGAGGAGGGTAAAAAAAAAAAAGTGGGATAACAGAACAATATAACTTGTTTCTTTTTATACTGCTGTTTTTAACGACATTGTGATGTCATCTTTTTAGCACAAGCTGGAGAAGGAAACAAACCAAACTCAGCCCAGCTGGAACTGAGAATGGTCCAAAGCAAAAAGGACATAGAAAACCCAGAGATCATAGTGAAAGCCACCGTGTTATAAAGGCTGTACGTCTCCAATAACGCACAATGTATTGATGTCCTCATTTCTTTCCTGTAAATTGTAATATTTGCCTTAGATCTGTGACAGAAACCTGACTTTCATGAAATAGTGCCCAGCATAGGCAGATATCCACTCTCAAACATATGTGCTGGCCTTGCTCAGTTTTAAAAACGAAACGGTTAGTGTGCATTGAAGCATATTACTAGGTATCAAAATGGCTGTCAAATTCACTTAATCTGTGTAATTACCCAGGGCAAGAGAGTACAATGTTCCTGCCTTGCCAAAGACTTTAGATGTGAATTTGCTTATGGAATGCTTGACTGACTGGAAAATATATTTCAAGATGGCATCTAGTGCCAATGGAGCTGGCTCCATGCTCCCTTGTTCTGGAGATACCTGGTTACCTGCTCCGGTATTCAGTATCTCAGCTGCTATGAAACTAAGCAGGGTTAAAGCTACACACAAAGTTCTGGTTGTGTGTAGGAGTACTTTGAAGATGTTTGGCATTTAAGTACTCTGAAGTGACCTTGAGGTGTCATTCATGTTACTGATAACTGCTCCTGTTTCTTGTCTGTGAACAGTTGCACTGTTTTGGTTTTTGCAGGTACTGGCTGCTTATTTCTAATGTCTGTGAGTGCCCACGTGTTTTTTTTGTTTTGTTTTTTCCCAAAAGCTGCTCCAGAAACATCTTCATTAATATCTTTTTTCAGTAGCATTGATTAGAAGTTTGTAGTTCTACCTCTGAGGCCAGATTTGATTCTTTATTTAGTTTCTAACTAAGAACAAAAGAGAAAGCAGCTCTTACCCTGAAAGCTGGCTACCCTAGTTCTGTTCTTCATGGGTGGATGTATCTACAAACTACACGGGACATTTCCACTTAGCAATAGTGAGCACAGTTGGCAGCTTATCAATGAAGCAATGTGGTAAAAGTCATATTTTTGGTTTGGTAAGTTACATATGTTTACCCAATGTAGTGAAACACACGAAATTAATTTGTTCATAATTTAAGTCTCTGCAGCCTACGCTGATTAGAGATGACATGGCAGGAACACATTATTTTTACTGCACCTTTATTTCAAAATTCTGCTTCATAAGGCTTCAAAATGGGATTCTTAATTTCAGCATCATATACATCACAGCCACATGCTATACCAGTAGGGCAGATACACAGTAGTGCAAGTTGTCAGTACCTGTCAGTATGATTTCTGTATGGGACTGAGATTCTTGTTTCTCCCAAGATGAGATCTCGTGTCTTGTTAAATCCAAATTCAGTTGATAAGCTTTATTTGTCTGAGACTGTATAGGGAGATGAAAATTGTATTTCTGCTTGCAGTGTCATGAAGCAAATTTGCATTAGAGGAAAGGGCTAAATTTTTCTTGATCACCTGAGTATGCTCAGGAAACTCACCCTTGGGTATCTCCCAGATACCTTTCCTGCACCTTCCTCATCACACCTGTCTGACTGATCAGGTCACTTGCATAGATTGAAGGTCCCCAGAAGAGGTGGTTTGGAGATTGCTTTAGCCACTGAAGTCTTCACTTCACAATCCACCATTTTTGTGGATTTTCTGTTATTGTAAAAGTTAATAGGTTTCACCTAGCAGAAGTGTAATTTATCCTTGAAGCGATTTTTTTTTTTTTTTAGCTGAATAGATATTTTTTTTTTCATAGAGTTAAGATCTCATAATTAATATATTTTTGAAATACTTCATTTTCAGTGTCTCTGAAGCAAATGAAATCTAAGAGATGAGCAGATTTTCCAGTAAATGTAAGAGGGAAACTTCAGCCTTTCACTCTCAACAACTAATAATTTCCTTTCATGCATTTGGCATAAAAAATGTAAAAAAAAAAAAAAAAAGAAACTTGAAAACTTCAAGGGGAAAAACCCCCCAGAAACGACCTAGAAAATGTGACACTTCTGCCACAGTTTCTAGTAACCACTGCCATGAAATAACTTGCTAGCAATAATAATTTTGGTGATGTGAACATTTGCTAAAATTAGCAGTCAGTAACAGAGATGAGCTCATTGCTGATACCCAACATGTAAAAAGACATGAACTATCTTAACAGTGTCTATAAATACCTGATGCGAAGCAGTGAAGAAGAAGAAACCAGGCTCATCTCTGTGGTGCCCAATGAAGGGATAAAAGACAAGGGGTGCAAACTAAAATACAAGAAATTCCATTTAAACATTAAAAATACATAATTCNTCCTTTCATGCATTTGGCATAAAAAATGTAAAAAAAAAAAAAAAAAGTAACTTGAAAACTTCAAGGGGAAAAACCCCCCAGAAACGACCTAGAGAATGTGACACTTCTGCCACAGTTTCTAGTAACCACTGCCATGAAATAACTTGCTAGCAATAATAATTTTGGTGATGTGAACATTTGCTAAAATTAGCAGTCAGTAACAGAGATGAGCTCATTGCTGATACCCAACATGTAAAAAGACATGAACTATCTTAACAGTGTCTATAAATACCTGATGCGAAGCAGTGAAGAAGAAGAAACCAGGCTCATCTCTGTGGTGCCCAATGAAGGGATAAAAGACAAGGGGTGCAAACTAAAATACAAGAAATTCCATTTAAACATTAAAAATACATAATTCACTGTGAGGGTGATTGAACACTGGCACAGGTTACCCAGAGAGGTTGTGGAGTCTCCATCCTTGGAGATACTCAAAACCTGACCAAAACATGGCCCTGAGCAACCTGCTGTACGTGACCCTGCTTGCAGTGGCGTTGGACCAGATGATCTCCAGAGGTCCCTTCCAACTTCAGCCATTCTCTGATGCTGTGAAGTACAACAAATTGCCTTTCTTTGCGGCACTGTATTTTTAAATTGATGCAAATATATTTATTTTTTTTTCTTCCTGAGACACAAACTTCTGGATAGGCTAGGAAATAGCTCAATATTAATAATTTGCCCTCTTTTTAGATAAGCTGCTTTTTGCTTGGGCAGTTGTGCCAGGAATACAATTGCCTTCTTTCAGATAGTTGCTTTCAGCAAAGATGTTTAAATACTGTAGCTGGTGATGAATTTCAACAGTTGAACACAAAAGGATTTAAACTGTTTCTAGCACTGATTAAAGAAGTCTTGCATGCCATATTCTAAACATAACTATAAGTTTATTTGTCTTTTAAAATTAGACTATTTCACATGGAAGCGTATAATCCCTACCATCCCCTTGGGAAGAAGGGATCAACATACTGAACTTCCCTGCCTTTACATATCATGGTCGACTTTGCAGCATTCTGCCCGACACCCTCACCCAGCTGTATCCAGTTTTGCAGCTTCTATGGGTCACATAGAAAAAGCTTCAGATGGCGAAGCTTTGAGACCTCTACCGTGTCCTTCAAATTGCCAAGAATTAGATGAATCCCAGGAGCAGTTCACATGCAGTAAATGACATTTGATTTCTACGTTCCCATGGCTCCAGCACAGATCTCTGCTGGGTCTCCTATAGCCAGGGCTGTGGATTGCCCAGCGCCCTGCACCAGCAGTGGCTTCACTGCCAGTCACATAACGCGGCCTTATGGCCTGGCTGGGGAGCTGTGTGGGGCCAAAGTAATGGTCATATGGTGGCCGTCCCTGCCCTAGTGCAGTGCAAAATTGAGGTTCTTTTTCAGTTCTTCACATCGGGGGATCAACAGGAGAGAAAAGGTCAGAATTGGCCTTTTAATTTTTTTAAAAAGCAGCAATAAGTGTGCACCGTCAAAATTTGCTGTCAAAGAAACCCTGCCCGTTTTAAGTACGTACTGCAGAAAAGCCCTTTTAGTAAGTGTGACAGCACAATTTTTTTGCCAATAAAAAAAATAAATAGACTTTCACAAGGTAATTGAGAGAGTGGCGAGGGCTGTTTTTCTCTGAAATAAAGAAGCTTGGCATTTAGCAAACTTAAAGCTACCTTGCAAACAAGGTTTTATTTGAAAACCATAATGAACTGTGATCTTGCCATAAAAGAGAAAATGATATATTTATTGGAGCAGCTTCTACCCATCAGGTGTGATCTTTTCCCACTGCTTCAAAGAATGGATCAGTTCAGTAATTCACACCTTCCTTAGAGGCTGTGACATATCCAGGTTAAAAAAAAAAAAAAAGATACTAATGTGCTCAGTTTGCAAAAGTTGATATTTTGCAGTAGCTGGATTCTATAGCAATGGGCCGCTTCTGCTTCTGTCCCTGGGAGTTGCTCATGTGATACCTGTTTTAAACTCCCACTGACCTGATGTAAATTAGGTCAGGTTTATGTCTTCAGTGAAGAATTTGGGCTTAATATCTCTTGCCAGGAACAAACATCAGAAATTATTTGTAAATATATTCTGTAGCTAACGTTTTGTAGTCACAGCAGGCTAACAGGCATTTTTAAATGTCAAGGTATGCATACTTAATACTTGGGTGCATTTTTATTTGTTCAGAGTTACACAGCGCTTGTTCATAACGTTTGCAGAACAAAATTCAAAGACTCAGCACAGTCCTGTCCAATCTTTTATTCCCTCCTCTCCTCCTGCATATAACATCTGTATCTCTTCTGGAGTTCCTACTGCCTTTCTGGTGCAGCTGGGAAGTATTTCAGTATTAGACAGCTGCCCACTAAATATTTATTTAAGGGCTTGGAGGAGGCTTATCAGGGTTATCTGATCCACTTGCAGATCTTTAGGAAAAGAAAAATGGTTAGCCTAAATTAGTTTAGATCCCAATTGATGACAGAAGATCAAGCACTTTAGCCCGGAGAGTGGAGTCGATAACTAATGCATAATCTTCCATGACCATCCCAACAGCATGAGAAGCGTCTGTAACCCAGTCCAGCATCCCCCAGTTAGGGACTGCTAACTTCGCTGCTGCGTGCCGGTGAAGTTCGCGGCAGAGGATGCTTCTAATGCTGATGCACGTGTACGCGTGGGAGCGGTGAATGCTTTGTGGTGTCTCTGTCCAGTCGACTTCCCCAGCGTTCTTTCCTTTTCGCTTAGGGGAAGTAATTTGTGTTAGATCCCTGTTTTCTGGAGTGAACTTGGCAGTGTATGTGGTCAGCCATTTTGATTACTGCAGGGGCGCTCATTTGCGGAGCCATCGTGCAGGAGACACCGGAAGTTGTTTACAAACGATCTACTCTATTCTGGGCCCAGATTAGTCTCTACATGCTTAAAATTCCCAGGTACCTCTTTGGGAGACGTGCGTAAAGACATTGTGCTAAAATCAATGCTGTTCACACTCGATATACAACATTTAAGAAATCTGCAGTATTAATTGTTAACATTAATGTTTGTTTGCTGATTTATTTTTTTTTTTAATCATGTGGAAGAAATCTATAAACAGTGTGTTATCCAAAACAATCAGAGGACCAAGGGTTTCCAGCTACTCATACTGCCTTTTTGAGTATCTTAACTGTGTCTTGATTGGATGGTGTTAATTTGTTGTCTGAGGCTGTTACGGTGATTGTATTGATTTATTTTATTTTCAAATATGTGGCAAGGAAGATTGTAATAAAAGTATCTACATTTAATATACCGTGCACACACAGATTGTTAGATGTATTTGAACATGTTAATCATTTCGGAATTAAAGAGAACAAGAAGAGTTTGATAGTCTTGCTGAATAAGGTGGATGTAATTAAAGGTTTCCCTAGTTATATCCTAGTAGAGAGAAAGGGTGGTTAACGGAAGAGCACGCATTTTTGCGGTCATCATCTCAGTGTAAGACAGTAGGCATGTGGACGTGAGTAACGTTCTTATTGTCTTATATTTTTATTTAAAAAGAAAAAGTTTCATGGGAAGACAACTGCTGTCATTCTGCACCAGTGCACTTGTATGCCTCTTACTTGTATGTGTAGGACCTCTCTGTGTTGTGCTATTTATTTAGCTGCCCTCCCCTTCACAGAGCAGCTTTTATCTTACTGCGCAGGTTAGAGCATACAGGACTGTACAGTAGGAAACAGTTGTTCCTGCATCTTGGAACAAGTGCTTCTGCGAGCACTCTACAGCATCTCTGCTATGGCAGTGTGGAAGAGGAAGAGAGCAGGTATCCAGTTTAATGAGAGCACTGGTTATTGGAGAAGGTGCTATGTCATTGTGCTCATGCCCACCGGAGAAGTTTGGCTTGTATTTTATACTAAGGAAAACCACCTCTTCTGAGTAAAGGTCTTTGCCTATTTAAAGAGTACTTTTAGAAGCTGAGACGCAAGTGTTACAAATTTTGGCCACTCTGAAACCAAAATATTTCCTCATAAATGGAAACACAACCCCTTCTTTTACATCCCATTGCAGCCTTACTGGTTCATGGACTAGGGCTTCAACTCCCGTTAGAAGCACAGGATAAGATTATTCAGAGAGCTCTTCTTCGGGAAAGACATTTGCTTCTGGTGAGAGCGAGCCTATTGCTGAAGTTTTTTGTAGCTTTCTAAAACACGTCCATTAAAGACACACATCAGCTATGGAAACTAAGCTTTGAGATGCTCAATCACAGCCCCAAAAATAGCTCTGCTCTTTTAAATAAACGAGTAAAACCGCAAGTTTATACATGCATGCAGGAGCAGATCCGAGGTAAATCCACAAAGTTCAGTCAGAAGCTGGAGGAGTGTGCCCTAAGTGCCCGGCAAAGGGTGTTGAATGTGGAACGTAAGGGAGCTGCTCTTGTCAGCACACTTTTTCAGGGAAGCCCAAACTAGTTCTTACATTCTCCAGAAGGGAAGAATGCTGTTTTGCTTTCAACAGTCTAGGAAAACTCCCATCTGTGTCCCCAGGAAACCAGTGCCAGGTGACCAGTTTGGTCCTTTTACTGCTCCAGCAGCAATGACCCTCAAGGCGAATGGGATACTCCCCAGTGTGGTCCTAAGTAAGCACGCGTTCCTGACTTGGTGCCTCCACAGTGCAAATTTTATTAATAAATCCACCATTTGCAGAGCGAGTGAATAGGGCAGCACACGATTCAGACAGAGAAAACCAGCAATATGAGAAGGCTGTGCCATATGTTACCACTGAACTCACGTGTACTCCTTACCTATTGCCCTTGTGGTTGCATCGCTGTTTAGAGTAAAAAAAAAGAAAAAATATCTGTGTGTAGAAGAGTGTAATACGTGTACTCTTGTGTGTGTGTGTGTGTGTATGTCGAAGCTTTATTTGCAATGTGGTGGGGGTGGGAAACAGAATTTGGGGGCTGGCTGCGTAGGCCTTCGGGATGTGAGCGGAAGGTCTTAAAGAATTATATTTTTATAGATTGTGCTGAAGCTTTGGGTCCCAGCCACACGTAGCCTTTTCTTCCAGAAAAGTCAAACGGTTTGGCAAGAGAGTCGGGTGGCTGTAATATAGTAGGGATAGTACAACCCCACCAGCCCTGGACAAACTGAATAACTTAATAAAAAGATGCCTTTTTAAGTCATATTTTTTTAGTGCTGAATTGTTAAACAAAGAAATATTTATGAGCAAACTTTCTATGTACTTCAAGTTTGTGTGGTGCTTTGTACTGACTAGGTGGACCTGTTCTATGTTTACACATCTTAATGATTGTCCTCGAGGCGTATGTAGTAATTCAATGAGTTTTATGCCCGAAAAACAATGAAGTTCTGTGTAATAGCAAAATTATTTGATTTCTAATGAAATTGTAGGCTTTTGTATTGTTTGTGTATTTTTCTGGTTGGCGGTTACGAGTTGTATTCTTCCTGCAGTAAAGGCTTGTACGCTTGATTGTAGAGAGAGGCAATAGGATGGTAGATACCATTGTTTAAAAAGAAAACCCTAAATATTGCTACCTTATCCATTATAGAATCAGGTGAGTCGTGGCAGAAGCCAGAAACTTAGATTTTGCATTAGCGTAAAAGATCAAATATATCTAGGGCGGGTTAAAACTAGGTGAGGGATTGGTTTATTTAATTAAATAAGACAGAGGGGTCTTACAAGTGCTTAGTAGCAATATATAAACAGAGAAGCCGAGACACTGGAACAAAACTAGCTCATTCACGTTTTATGAACCTGGCCAAGCTAACTTCATGGCTTGTGTTGAATGGGTGCAACAGGTAGGTGAGTAGGTTAAAGGGGAGAGAGGAAAGATATTTATTTTTTTTCCCTGTAGTTTGTCAGTTGTAATAATGTCTAGAATTTCAGTAGGGTGATCTGAATTTAAATTCATAAATATATTGGCTTTTGGAAGAGTTGAGTTGCCAACAAAGTCCCGTTCAGTCAGAAGGCAAGCTGTTAGCACGCTCGAAAATCAGAGCATGATTTTTTCATCTTGTTATACTTGAGTTATTTCTTATGGCTCAGAGGCCGGGGCTAAAGCTCAACCATCCATAGAAAGTGCAAGGGTCTGCACCATCAATCACTTTTTGGAGTATGGCCCTCTGCTGAATGTTGTGCTCCTGCCTCAGCAGGTGGTGGTCTGGAAAAACTGAGCATCGTTTATTATGTCTCTTTTAAGAAGCGTGGCAGCATCCTCACCACACACTCCTGAATAAATCACTACTGCAAGCACTAGAGGAGAATTTATCAGGAGTTTTTCCTCTCAAGAGTTCCGGAGTTTTGGATATGTTAAAAGAGAAGTACTTCGGCTTTGCTGAGTTAGCAAGAAAAACGTCACCGAGATTAATAATGCATCGTCAAGGAGAGAGGCTGCAGAAGGGAACAGCTCTGTTTTGCACGCTTGGCTGTGCCTGGCTTCTCCTCCCCTGGGAATCTGTGGGTGCAATACAGCCGTGGTGGTGGCAGAGCGACTGTTTTGCCTGCACCCTCCCGTGGGGGAGAAGCGGAGGAGTTAGTCAGAGCCAGTGGGAGATGAGGGCTGTGTGAAGTTGTTGGGCTGTTCGTTTTGAAGTGCTGTACCAAAGCTCTGGTTCAGCACGACTCCGCGCTTTAAAGGGCGCGATGAACAGCACGCTGCTGTTCTGGCTGGGGTGGAAGGCAGCAGGGGATTCATTCCCCTCCCTGTTTTAGGAACCTAATTTAGCCATGTAATTTCCCTAGACTTTGTCTACAGGCCATGGAGAATAGGAGGCTCTAAAAGTAAATTATTCAGGTGATTTAGGCTAGGCTTTTGTTCTTTGGAAAAAAAAGGTAGAGAATTCTCAGCTGCTGTAATAGATCCAACTTGTCCAGCTCAGCTACGCCATAAAACTGCGCCCTAAACCTTCCTCTCCCATCACTTGTGCTGGCCCTGGGCCTTGCCTCTCCCCATGAGGAGTGAAGTGAAGCAGCTAAAACCAGCGGGGAATTTATCCAGCCAAAACCCCTGATGTTTTCATCCCCTTTAGTTCCCTTAGCCTTCTCATCCTGGGAACGGATGAGCGCTGGCGCCGCTGCTAGGGAGGGGTTGGGAAGATGCAGCTGGACAAAATGGGGGAGAAGGGGATTGCCTCTCTTCTTGGCAGTGAGGTGCTGGGTAAGGAGAACCTAATTGTAGAGCGGCACTGTTAGTGGTAAAGAAGTCAGCTGAGTACCTGAAAGAAGAGCAGACTTAGTCGTTCGAGTTTGGTGTTCTCAATCTGGCCCCATCCCCTGCATCGCAAAAACTTTACAGATAAAGATTTTGTGTGATTGTTCTCGATGATCTATGTGATGCTTGTGCCTGACAGAGTAGAAAATAGAATAGCATAAAGCGGTTCTCTAACTAGGGAACACAGCAGGAAGATCCTGGTGGAGAAAGTCTCCAGTCTGTCTTTCACAGGACTTGCATGGTGTTGGAATTGTCCAGGTCTGCCTCTATTCCTTCCTGTCCCCTTTAAGTAAGGGGAGAAATCCCATAAATAAGCAAGTAAATAAATAAGGGAGGCTACATGGGAATTTAAGAGGCTTTAGTATTTATTTTTGCCTATAGATTTTTAAATCTTGCCACACCAAAGGTTCACAAGGGATTTTCAGAAGGTGCCTTGCTGAGCGATGTGATGCAGCCTGTCGTAGCTGGCTTGGCGCACAGCAGGCTCCTTGTGATACATCTGTCGTAACGCCTATGACAAATGGCAGGGACGGGGATACCCCCCGGCAGACAGGTACTCCTGTCCCGTGGCCTGCAATTAGCAGAGGTATTCACGTGCCCGATACGCGCTCTGTGTGAATACATGCCTTGTTCGGGAAGAAAACTGCAGGGCTTGTTGCTGGAGATGTGATGACAGCAAGAAACGCTGGAGAATTTAGCACCCTCCAGTGATCTTGTCATTTGCTGGCGGAGATTGTCAGTGCGACATACCCCTTTTCAGTTTTGTTTTCTTTCTGGAGGATGGGAGGGTGATGGCGTATGTGCCGTTTTAATATGCTTTTAGCTGTCTGAATGGGAAATGCAGATCAAGATTGTTAAAAATGGAGGGGAGGGATAGCTGTGAATTGGCCTAAGGTCTAAGTGAGTAGAGAAAATCTGAGGTTTGCCTCCAATTCAGAAATGAATATTGACCAAATGAGTGCCGTATCTTCAACGGGAAGTAGTGTCTGGAAGAGGCCAATATTTAGGGTTTTTGCCCAAAGCACATTTAGTCCTGCTCTACTGTTTAGTGAAAACGCCCAGTGCAGATGCCACCAGAGCCTCATCTCGTGGAGTAACGCTGTAATAAAGAATGTGGTTTTCTTGTGAAAGTCTTAACCTCTTCTAATGAAAATAGCACACAACTCAGTATTTTCATGGTGTGTACGTGAAATGTAATTTTTTTTTCAATAAAATACATTTCCTTTCCTAAATGTGTTTGATTGTGGTTTGTTGTTTGTTTTTTTTTTCCCCTTGCTGATGTTTCTCTTTCCCCAGTTAAGTGGGGGTGTCCAGCTGTGCTGGAGATGATAACCGTGGGATTCGTGTGGTGGTATTTGCCCCCCTCTCACAAATGCCTCCGGTGAGTTACCCGGGGCCGAGCCTTGTGCTCATCCTCCTGCCTCTTGCCTCTCCTCTGCTTGCCTTCCACCTCCAGGAGCTGCAGCATGGGGCAGCGGCCACTACAGCCAGGTGGAGCTTTTCTCCTGGGAATCTCACAGAATCATGGAATTGTCAGAGTTGGAAGGGGACCTCTAGAGATCATCTGGTCCAACTGCCCTGCCAAAGCAGGATTGCCCAGAGCACATTACTCAGGACTGCGTCAAGGCAGGTCTTGAAAATATTCAGAGAAGAGGACTCCACAACCTCCCTGGGCAGCCTGTTCCAGGGCTCTGTCACCCTCACCCTAAAGTTCTTCCTCATATTTGGATGGAACTTCCTACGTTCCAGCTTCTGCCCGTATCTCGTACAAGGAGATCTCCCTCCCCAGTGCAGTGCCTTGCTATTAAGTCTGCTCTCCTGAAGTCCAGGGTAATGAGTTTGCTGCGTATCCTCCTTGCTGCCCTAAGGGTCTTGAATTCTACCTTTTCATGATCACTGCAGCCAAGGCTGCCCTTGAGTTTGACATTCCCCACCAGCCTGCCCTTGTTGGTAAGGATGAGGTCCAGCAGGAGGCTCCTTTCCTCATTGGCTCCTCTACCATTTAAAGAAGAAAGTTGTCATCGACACATTCCTGCATTTCTTGTGCCCGACTGTATTGTCCCTCCAACAGATATTGGGGTGGTTGAAGTCCCCCACCAGGACCAGGGCCTGTGAACATGATGCTGCTCCTATCTGTCTATAGAGGGCCTCATCCTCCCTGTCACCCTGGTCAGGTGGTCTCTAGCAGACCTCTCCTGTAACGTCACCTGCCCCTGCGTTCCCTTTAATCTTGACCCATAAGCTCTCTGTTGGGTCTTCATCCATCCCCAGGTGGAGTTCCACGCACTCCAGCTAGTCATTGACATAGAGGGGCAGGCAACACCCCCTCCTCATCTCCCCAGCCTGTCCTTCCTGTAGAGTCTGTATCCCTCCATTCCAACACTCCAGTCATAAGAGCCATCCCACCACATCTCTGTTATGCCAAAAAGCTCATAGCCCTGGAGGCGTACGCACGTCTCTAACTCCTCTTTCTTGTTCCACACTCTTCGTGCATTTGTGTAAAGGCACTTCAGCTGGGTGCCTGATGGAGCTGACTTACTGACTGGAGTGGCTGCATTTCCTTTGTGTTGCCATCAGGTGGTCTTCCTTTGAGGTGTTTTATCTGTGACTCCCTGATTCCTATCGCCTCAGGAGCCCCTCGCTCCTCCCCATAAGACTTCGAGTGTGCTGCAGCGTACCCAGCACATCTCAGAGCGACAGGTTGAGGGCCTTGACTAGTGACCCATCCCACA
>VXAK01000332.1:40320-61539 GCA_013399435.1 Arenaria interpres | reverse complement strand
AATAAATAGTAATAATAATAATACTAATGATAATAATAATAAATTTTAATGAAAAGGAAAATAACAAAGAGGGAGAAATAAAACCCAAGAAAGACAAGTGATGCAAATGAAAACAATTGCTCACCACCAACTGATCAATGCCCAGCCAGTCCTCAGGCAGTGACCCCTTTGACAACCTTCACCCTAGTTTTATTGCTGAGCATGATGTCATATGGTATGGAATATCCCTTTGGTCAGTTGGGGTCAGTTGTCCCGGCTGTGTCTCCCCCCAGCTTTTTCTGCTTTCCCAGCCTACTTGCTGGCAGGTTGGTGTGTGGAGCAGAAAAGGCCTTGACTCTGTGTAAGCACTGCTCAGAAGTACCCAAAATGTCCCTGCTTAGTTATTAAATGCTTTTTCCAGCACAAATCCAAAACATAGCTCCATACTAGCTACTATGAAGAAAATTAACTCTATCCCAGCCAAAACCAGCACAATAAGTGAGTAAGAAAGAAGAAATAAGAAAATGGCATGTTCTCTCAACTCCTTTCTCCCCCTTTTTTTTAAACATATGGCAGGGAGAAGTAACATTACTGTAATTTTGTTAGAGAAAGGTAAAGATTGTCTTCAAAATCATATTACCTAATAAAGTGCATACAATCCCCAGGCTGAGGGATAATAAAAAGAAAGTAGAGACTTTATATAAAATTATAACTGAGAACTGCAAACAAAATGTAATGACTAAGAAGGGAATCATCATTTGAGGGAGCTGTCTATTCTACAGAGTCACAGCAGATTCTGAAAAAAGAATTCATACCTCATCAACTATAATAAGACATTAATTAACATTCAAGTTTCTTAATTCTAGTAGAAGTATATGTAGTGTATACATTGGACAGCCTAGTGAGGGGGCTCATGCTTTGACAATCCCAAATCACCTCCCACTAGGAATATATAAGCCCTTAACAGACACAGTGAAAGCTGCCTGATAAAATCCCTTCCAGAGCACCCAGCTTGGAATCCTTAGCTGTTCCTGCTACAGACCCTGGAGGTGCCCAGAGGCTCTGTGGGAGCAGCTCTTTTCCATGCTGCTAGTTCTGCTAATCAGGGCACACAGCGCTCCAGTGTGTACATGGTATCCATGGTGAAAGAGTTATTTACAGTTTGATACATCCTTTTTTCTCTAAATTGGTCTCTGAAGAATTTACCTAATACTGAAATTATGAAAGCTCATGGAAGACTCCTAAAGGACATTAGCAGGTTTATGACTTTTATATATCAGAGATTATTACTGAGCTATCTAATTAGATTATCTAGTCCAGCATGACAGTTAATTGTCATAATCTGTAATACATAATGGAAAAACATATTTTATTCTCAAACACAGTTAAATAACTTCTACTGGAACATCTTTGTCAGTCCAACTCAGATGAAATGAGCTGAATATACAACAGAGCGTGTCTGAAAAGCTTTGGTAAACCAGTGGAATCATGGTATTGGAAGAAAACCAGTACTCAGGAATGGTTTTCCTACAGAATACTGCCAGAAATCCTCAGCAACTGAAATTTGAAATCAGAAATATTTCTAAGAACTGGATGGTTTAGAAAAAAATAAATGGATCAAATCTGTTCAGGACCTGGCGGATAGGACTGATCTGGCTCTTTGTCTAATATATACTGGTGAAGAGGACAGGATTATCTGAAAGCATGTTCTCTAATGAGAAGTTGAGCAAAGCAAGTGGGAAAAGATACCAAAGGGCTGTTGAAGTCATTTAAAACCAATGATTTTCTAAAAGCAGTTTCATACAGAGACAAAATTGTGGCATTAGCTACAAAAAGCATTAGGAGGGTGCCTATTTGCTCCAGTGAGATGAAGTGCAAAGGTAGTCAAGTAAATCTCAAGCCACGAAAACCTGGAACAGACCGCCATGCTACTGAGTTATGTGTGCTTCTGAGACTTATGATAATTTGTTTTGAATTAGCTTGGCCTTCTTATGAGCTGTGGATTTGTGACATTTAAGTGGACCGCAAAAGAGAAATGCATAGCAAAGGAAGTAGAACAGGGAGTCTGCAGTATACACAAACCGTAACATATAATACAAAACAGAGCAAAATTTAGGATAAGGATCATCTCAATATATGAAGTGGATATCTATTCTGAAAATATAAAGTGCCAAAATGCAGAAGAGTAATTAAGAACAATCCACGCAAACCAAATGAGAGAAGAACAGGTAGGATAGTTCCACAGAGTAAGGACATGTTTTTGAGCACTTCTGTCCTATTTCAAATATGCTTCTGGATTTATAGGAGGCAATACTGATGACTTCATCTTTCCCTACAGAAACCCACATAGAATGTTGGACAATTTTGTTTGCTTTAGTTGGATTATTTCTTTGTTGATTTGAGTTTTTTGGTTTTATTCTTACAATGCAGAGTAAGGCAATGGAAAGCAATGGGGCAAATCTAATTATCTCATTAGCTCCTGAGCAGATATCCCATAACATTCAGAACCGACACTGGAATATAAGTAAAAAGCATTTTTGAGAACAAATATAGGAACAAATTTACACTATGCAGTGATATCAAAATTGTTTGCATAGGCAATGGTAACTACAAGATTGGTCTATATTGTAACATATTCTAGAAGCAAAAGTTCCAGGATTGAAAAAAAATTAAAATCAGTGTACTCAGTAAAAATCCTGGATGAGATTTTAATGTATGGAGATCTCAGTGCAAAAGATATTGATATTCAATTTACTTAATTTACTTGTCTGAATATCAATTATATAAATCTCAGCTCACCACTCTGAAGTTTTTTTAGAGTCAATGAAGGTGTATGGATGATTCACTTCACCCTAAAGTGGGTGTATAATACTGGAAAAATAAACTATCATCTTTGATAGTTATTCTAACTATCTTCACGTTAGTCAATCAATTTTTGAATTGTAATCTTCTGTAGGATGAATCATATTGAAGATTTCTTGCAAGATATCGATATGAAACAAGTTTTCTACATAAGTACTATTAGCAGTAAGTCCAAAAACCAAGATAGGATTCCAGCATGTGCCATAAATAGCTGAAATAGAAAAGATGGAAGATCCTTCAAAATAAATTAATTTAATGATTGCAGGAGAAGATAATTGATTTGGATATGCAGATGACTAAATAGATAGCACAAAATACAGTGGTGATGGAAAAACACTTCAGTTTTTTCACAGAAGATGCATCACCTAAAAATCTCCTTGGCAAATTTATTCAATTTATTAGATTTCTCTCTGACTACAGACAGATCAGATAGATCAAAACAATCAGCCAGCTAATTATTTTAAGTGCAGTATGGAAGATCATGCTTCATGATTCTTTCTAGAGGAAAAATCACTCTAGTAAGTACTTTTTGCAAGAAAAGTTCTAGGAAAAAATATATACTCTTCACTGAAAGGTCTGATTGGGGCTGATGTCTTGTCAGTGTGATTTTTTTTTTTTAATATGTAGCTGCACCATAGAGGAGCACAAAGGAAAAATATATAAGAGGGGTTAGAATTTTAGAGAGTGCAGCCTGAAACCAGATCTCAGTAAGGTGCCAGTCAGGTTTGAAAGAATGAATTGCTTTAGTTACTTCTTTGAAAAAGGAGACATCAATTCTGACCTAAACAAACCTAGAGTGCTAAAGGAGTTTATAGCACAAATCTCCAAAGGAGAACTAGGCACTACATTTTGTAAAACCTTTGGTAAAGCTTGTGACATTCATGTAGTTTAAAAATGCCACGTACAAATAAAGAGGAGATTCAAGTGCCACATCTTGGCAGACAACACTTACTTGATGTGATCTTGGATGATGTGGACATTTGGTAACAGCTATGGGCCATATGTTCCCTTCAGCTGGGCCCTGCCATCCTGCAGGATCTCACAGGAGATATTCAGCCAGCTGGCTGCTCTGCAGTGAAAATGCACAGGCAGGCTTGACACCAGAGTCTCAGTGCCATGAATGCCATGTCTACCCAATGTGCAGACATACAGCTAGAACAAAGAGCAGTGATCCGCTCCAGCAGGAGAAACCACAGCCGAATCAGTTCTACAGTGCCTCGGTGCCCAGCCTGGCCTTCCTGACCCCATAGGACCTCCTGACAGAGAGGTGTGTGAGACCATCTGTGCCTGTCTGCCTCAAGGCAATCTCCATTAGAGCTACAAATGCTACAGCTCATTTTCTTTTACCGTAACAGCAGCTAAAAATAGATCTGGTTTTCCTCTCTCCTCCTTTGCTGATTTGTTCCTATCCTCCCACTCTCTTCTCCCCATCCCTGGGTCTGTCAGCTCTGTCTTGCTGTATGATGCAGTGACAACCACAGCACCTCTCTCCATTCCTAGGAGTTGCAGTTTCAGCACTTGTTTTTAGCTACCCTCTCTCCCCCTTGCTCTTTCTTTGCCTTGCTCTTTTTCAGTTACATCCTTGTTATTTTCTTCTCCATTCTCTGCACAAGCAGAAATTCCCACAAAATGCTTTTCATTCCCCTGTCACAGTCACATCACACTTACGGTTTTGTCACCAGTAGTCTGATTGGTTATTCTGTCCCAATATTGCATTGTTCTCTACTCATGCCATCTACCCAGGCACTTAAATATCTTTTAGTCACTAGGCAACAACATTAGCAGACAACATAAACCTATTACAAAGGTTATTGAACAAAACTTTGGTGTTCAGAAGACGTATTTAAAAGGAAAGAAAAGTAGTTACAAAGGAGAGGGGATAGCAACAGGGCAGGGAAAATAAATAAATAAATACATAAATATATACATCAATAAATACATAAATAAATAGGTGTTAGTTCACAAGTCCTTGCCATCACAGGCATTATGGATGTCATGTAACCTGTGGAGGCCCAGGAGACAGTCCCACCCTAAGAGAGAGTTAGGATTCAAGGAGATTAAACGGTCAAGGAGATCTAAAGATCCTCCCTGTTCCTCTGTTACTTCAGCCACTCTCTCATGCCAGTGAGGTCAAGAAGGACAGCTGAGGGTTGCCATGAGTCAGCCTACATTCTAAATAAAAGGACTGTATTGATGGATGCCCTCATGCAGGGCAGCCTCTGTGCTTCCCGAGATGCTTTCCGGACCTTATCACGGGATGTCTCTGTGAAGCCCTTCCTAGCAGCTGGGAACACATGCCACAGTGCATAGTCTCCTATATGATCTTTCCTATAACTACACTCATCAGAATGCCAGGACCACAGCCATGTTTGAAAAGGTCTGAGTTGGACCCATTGCAGAAGCTGGGGCAAAAACAAAGGAGACTTCTCAATCAGATGGCCCTAATTATTTAGTGACTATATTCAAAGTGGTGGTGTGGCAGTGTCCTGGACTCTAGTTTAATGACCAGAACAGCAGGAGGGAGCTGTGGGCAAGGAGAGGTGGTGTGGATTTGGGTCATATTTGCTATGAGATGGACTATGTACACATCTGGCTTCCTTTCTGTTTCTTTGTAGCCTGCTTTGTGTGGAAAGTAGATTGAGTATGTTAAGTATGGTTTCTGTCAAACTCTGATAGAGCTGGCTTGGAAATGGGACATGTTCCAGATTTCTGCAAAGCCTCAGAGAAACTCAACAGATAAAATAGATCTGTGTCAGGAAGGGGGAAGAGAAAGATAAAGTTACATGGTTTAGCTTTTGTTTTGAGTGTATCTAGACTGAGTTGAGGTCATGGGAGATGGGACATGCAAGAAAAGAGAAATGGTGAAAATTTCCTCCAGCTAGCACATCATAAATGGCATTTGGTAGTAAAAGCTGCATTTATTGCTTTCAGGAATGTGAGAGGCATGGGGTTTTTCGGGGGGCAAGCAGTGTATGCAGTGTCATTTTTGTGAGTAGCATGGCTTCTGTTTCCCCATGCAGACACAAACAATCAGAGACAATCACGTGTGGCCATGTGTGGAGTCCTGACAGGATATATCTCGTTCAGAATGTGTGAGTGTGTGACTGTTTCTGCTCTTATAACACCACATACCCTTTGTGGTAGAACCCTGCTCTAAGGAGTATTGGTTTCTATGCAGATATAATCCATCAGATGATGATTTTTTTCTTTCTTTTCCACTGAGTTGCCATGGGAGACTGTCAAGCTGCAGTGATGGCAGGTTCACCCTCACCCAGGCGACTTTCTGTATATGACATTCTTAGCGTCACTAAGCTTGAGATTCCCCTTCTTCTCTCCCCTGCCAAGAGCATAAATTCAATTTACACTCACAGAGCCAGAGCTCTCCCCAGTTTTCCCTTCTGTTCCTGGACTTGGCAGTGATGGCAGCAGTGGCAGGACAGCATAGGGAGGTGTCTGCCCTTGGCACAGACTGAGAAAGGAGTCCAGCCGCAGGGTGCTGGGCTCCTCCTTCATCAGAGGAAGACGCTGCAGCTGCAGCCGTCAAATGCCAGTGGTGTATGGAAAAGGAGCAATCTGGCCTCCTGATGCTCACTGCAGTGTAAAGTAGTATGAGAAAATATAGGAAGTCACAGGGTGAGAGGTCCCCAGCCCGCATGCAGAAAGGTATTTTCATTTACTATTGCATTGCCAAGCACCACGCTCTACCACAGGCCCTCTTGCCACCTCAGCCTAGACCAAACAGAAGACTGTCACAGGCAAAGCAGTATTGACTAAGGGATTATTTTTTTTTGTAATTTAGTTCATTGCCATTTAGCACAAACTTATTATTACTGATATTTGTATGGAGAAAGAAAGGAAACACAAGCAATTAAACATGTAAGGATATACCTTTCCCTTCCCCAGGATCAACATACGCAGAAAACATTTCCTCCTCACTGCTCAATCCTGACTTTCCTTGGCCTTGCTGCAGATTATGCCCAGCCAACCCAGTTCCTTAGGTGAGGAGATGGACAGTGCAGGAAGCTGAGGTTGGTGCATAATGGCTTCTCTCTGCTACTCCTTGTTGCTTATTCATTTTCCTCCATTGCTCCTGGCTTCTTCCTTGCTTTCCTCTGCCCTAGCATGGGTCATCCACAAACACAGTCCCTCTGCGGTATCCCTGCTCTGACATGGAGTTCCTGGATCCCAAACAACATCCCCTTCCACAGCTCATATAATCATAGAATGGTTTGTGTTGGAAGATGATCTTTAAAGATCTTTGTGTTGGACTTTAAAGATCATCTAGTCCAAAACCCTCTGCCATGGGCAGGGACATTCTTTCACTAGATCAGGTTGCTCCAAGTCCTTACAGAAGCCAAGACAGATGACATCAGTTGCTCTTTCTTTGTCCACCAATACAGTCATGCCATCACAGAAGGCCACTAGATTAGTCAGGCATGGTTTCCCCTGGTGAAGCCATGTTGGCTGCTTCTAATTGCCTCCCTGTCTTCCATATGCCTTGACATAGCTTCCAGTAGGATTAGTTCCATGATCTTACCAGGTACAGGTGGTTCCATGATCTTACCAGGTGAGGCTGACTGGTCAGTAGTTGACAGGGTACTCCTGTTCAACCTTTTTAAAAATGACCGTGATGTTTCCTTTTTTCGAGTCACTGGGGACTTTGACATGACACCATGACATAAACCTGCCATACAGTTAAGATGAAGTCAAAGTGGAAAGAATCACATACAGAACCAGAATTACAAGTAATGTAATTACTCATGCATTTTCAATTGCTATCTTATGGTTACTTGTTTGTACATAGGCAAGACTACTATGATTTGACATGGTTCCTCTTTAAGATCCTCAAGAAAAGGAATAAGCCAGGTGTATCAAGTAAGAGTAGAAGAGTAGAAGAAGAAGCTAGAAGAGTGGAAGAGTAGAATTAGAAGCTTCACTTATGGTACTCTGAATCATAATGTGTCTATATGTTGCTGCATATGCACATTAGAAATTCGATACTTGAGTTTAGAAACCTAATATTCTTTTAGGACTTATAATGTCAGACAAACAATCACATTTTGGCACACCGCACAAATACTGGACCTGGGTCAGGCTAGCCACCTCAGAACATGTTTTGTTCTTCCTTCATAAATCCACTTAGACACACTGTAAGACCAAGACCTATGCTTTCAGTGGTAAGCACAATACCTGGAGGCAAGAATTTAAAATACTTATTAAGAAAAATCTAGTTTAATTTCACTATATTTCTCCACTGATGAGAACGTTATACATCAGACAATAGTCCAGAAGATAATAGAGGAGGGGAATGAAGGACAGATCTGAACACCACTAACCTTTGAAGGATCTTCAAAGATGAGAATGAGTTTTAATGGGACCTTTGAGGAAAAGCTCTCAGTGTGAATAAAGCAATATGAGTTAAAGCTTGTCCAAACAGGATTCTATTAAAAACATCCCAGAGAGCGTCATCATCTTTAGACTGCACAGTAGTGGACATTCAAAAGTAAGGGAAAAAAAGGAACTGTGTTTATATTATATAACCTAGTATTTTTTTCTTGAAATTAGAAATTATTGAAGGAATACTAATACAATGTTTAAAATAGTGAGAACACCATATGACTTGAGCTAACACCTGTCCTTCTTCGATTAGCAGGAAATACATTGTCTTACCCCCTTGAATGCTATAAAGAAGTTGTTTAGCAACAGAATAATATACCATAAATAAATATGGCATTGCGAGGGCCTAAATTTTCATATTTTATAACAGTTATTCTAAGTACTCCACTGTACCTTATGTTTTCCTTGTTTTTAATCAACTCATGTTAAACTACTCACAGAACTCCGACTAAGATTCTATTCATTTCATTAGAAATGCCATATATAAAAAGTGGCATGGAATCTGTCCAAATATTAATGAGCCTAAACCAAACATAATCTGTCCATATCTACTCTATACTTTGAAGAGCTTTGCTAGTTCATGCAACAGTACCATTACCATGCCTCTCAAGAAAGAAAGGTCAAAGACATACCAAGGTATCTCATTCATTGTTGCAGCTAAACATACAATTTCAAAGGTAGATGTGTACGAGAAGGCTTGGGGAAGGAAGTAAAATTATCACAAAGGTGTAAAATAAGCATGACTCCTTAATTAGTATTTTCTGTGCAAATAAGGAAAAAAATGACCATCAGTTCAAAGCTTCTGACCTGAAAGAAGTAAGTACATGAAAAAGCAATCACAACACAAATTAACTATATGCACTATTTGAGAAATAAATAGAAATATCAGCAAAATCTTTTGGTCAGGTTTTTAACTTCCTTACCTACTTTTTCACGTAAAAGATAACATTGTAAGAGCCATACCAATAAGCTCTACAATCCCCTCAATTTTCACAATGACAATGCAAAGAGAATTCCCAACATTTTTCCTTTACCCTTAAAACATTGCCTTTGTATTAATATAAGCCTTTGCACAGCATGTTATGTAAAATTTAGATATTTCTCAATGTATTTTGTTAACAGTAGTGGGCCTAATTATAAGGACACATCATCAAAAGTAGGGGGGGTTTAATATTATATCATGATGTCACCTAAAAGCCAGTGCTATAAAATTGATTCATTTTTGCTGGCATCCAGTCCACACGTCAAAAATCCTTGATTTAAGAGGATCACAAAAGGGTTTTTCCTATTCCACTACTACTGGTTTTGAAACTCCAAAATTTATCTCGTTCTGTATTGGTGAAAGTAAGTGTTAAGTGATGTAAGAGCGTGGCAACCTCCTCTGTCTGCTCCAGCCCAGAACCTCTCCAGCATGGTTGCTGGAACACACCCCAGTGTCCCAGGGACCCAGGGTCTCTGCAGAGGCTGAGGGACATGGCTGGGGCTTTCCTGGCTGTGGGCTTAACCAGTAGAGAAGCTGAGCATGAGTCCCAGAGACACAGACACACACACAGGGTTATAGACAGAGACACATGCCCACAGACATATACAAGACATTGGTATGGCCAGTCCCACAGATTACCACAGACAAGGTGGTACCTTCAGCTGCACCATATAGGACACATTTAAAGCATAAATACAGACAGCCAGGCACCCTTCCTCCTCTTCAGCTAAGTAGAGAGAGAAGTTCACTAGTGAAGGCACACACAAGACACTCTCCAGGTTCACAGCACACATTCACAGATCCCTCGAGTACCAGCATGGCCCTTCAGTCTGCTTGGCATCTCTGCCCAGATCCTGGGCCCCCATGTCCTCTTCACAGGTCTCTACTTGCCAGCAAGTCTGTCTTGATGCTCAGTAGCAAACGCACTCCACTCACACACTCTTCCCTCACACACTCAGCACTGGTAAGTCTCCCTGAACATACCAGCACAGAACCCCTGCCTGCCTGATACCCCAGCCTGAACTTAAGGCCCCCCTACTCATTATCTAGTTCAGCTTAAAGTTTGCTAGTTAATACATACAGACACCCCATGCACACTAGGATTGGGGAATACACAGACACTCACCCCCTCATCAGCCAGCAAAAGGCACATGGTCCTGCTTCAGCTGCTGGCACAGAGCCCTTCACCTGCCCAGTTATGCTGATCCCCCCAGTAGTTGGGTTTTGGGACACACAGACAGTTCCCACTCCAGTGGCTGGATGCTAAAGACACCTACTCGCTCCAGTAGCTGGCACCACAGACCAAGGGTATCCCCACCCATGGTCTGACTTCAGCAGCTGGCACCAATTTTCACCCATACTGGTGCCGGCCTCACCAGTAGTAGCTGGCACTTAGTCCTTGCAGCTCATGCAAACACATATGGGGCAGAGAGTGAGATTATACAGAGAAACATTTAAGAAAAGATTTAATAAAAAGCTATAAGATGATAGGACACACTGCAGTGATCAGGTGCAGGGCTTAGCCAGACAAGTGTGCCGACTGTCCCTGTTTTACACGGGATCAACCCCTTTTATACACTTTTCTGCCTACCACCCTCTGTTTCTCCCTGCTCCTCTTCCCCTGCAGGTACCCCATGCGTTTGTACAGCTCTGTGATTCCTGTACCCCTCCCATTCCAGGTGTCCTCTAGTTTACAATCTCACCAGTGGCAAAGTGCAAGTTGATCTCCCTGGAAGTGGCACTTGTGGTTTCTTGATAGCCCATCAAATAGCGTGACTTGGGAGGCTTATTTCTTACCACTGTCTCCATGTTTACTTTGTTAGGTCTGTGTCTTGATGTATTTTGATTTCTGGCTGCCTCCTTTTCCCTTGGTTTCCCGATTGACAAGATCCCTGGTCAGATAACCTTGCTGGAATAAACATTTTCACATTCTCACATGCCCTCATGAATTACTGGGACTGACCAGGTTTGATTCTCATCACCGCCTCCATTATCTTTTGTTGATAAAGTCTGTATCCCTGTATGTTCTTGCTTATGACTTCCTCCTTTTCTTCTGTTGTGATTTAACCCTTGTGGGCAGCTCAGACCCACACAGCCGCTCACTGTGGGATGGGGGAAAGAATTGGAAAGGTAACAGTGTGAAAACTCACAGATTGAGACTAAGACAGTTTAAAAGGTAAAGAAAAAGCCACACATGCAAGTAAAGCAAAATGAGGAATTCATTCATTACTTACCATCAGCAGGCAGGTGTTCAGCCATCTCCAGGAAAGCAGTGCTTCGTCACAGGTAATGATTATTTGGGAAGACAAACATTATAACTCTAAATGTCCCCCCTTATTTCTTCCCCCAACTTTTTATTTCTGAGCATGAGGTCATATGGTCTGGGATATCCCTTTGTTCATTTGGGGCCAGCTGTCCCAGCTGTGTCCCCTCCCAATTTTTTGTTCAGCCCGAGCCTACTCACTGGTGGAACAGTGTGAGAAGCAGAAAAGGCCTTCACAATGTGTAAGCACTGCTCAGCAATAACTAAAGCAGTGTGTTATCAACACTGTTTTCATCACAGATCCATAACAGCACCGTACAAGCTAGTGTGAAGAGATTCAACTCTATCTCATCCCAAACCAGTGCATCTTATCTTGTTGCATTGAAAAAATTCCTTGACCAGATACTCTTAAAGTAGCAGACATTCTCCTTCCACATAACCCTACATAAGGTCTTTCAAAACTTTGCATCAGAAAGTCAAATGAGAGACTAATTCAGGATCTAGGGAACTTCCCTGAAACATGGTAAAGTATTCTTGAAAACATTTTTTAAAAAGTGCGAGAGAAGAGATTCATTCCAGAATGAACAACTAATTGCAACACTTGATGCATAGAAAATGCTTCCTTTGTGCTGAGGACAGCAAGGAACCTGAGTTATCAGTCTGGAGTATCAATATTCCAGGTGCGTTCCTTGAAGCCTGAAGTATTGGAACATCTGTGTTTAGAGATTTCTACCTTTCTATTTGTTTGGTTTCTACATTTTGTATCCTCCTCCCCCCCTCTCCCACCCCCAAAGGTTTATTTTTCTAAAAGGAGCTACTTTACCCAATCCTTCTGAAGTGATAATTTCAAAAGAAAATTAGAAGTATGGTAATAGACAAGTAGATAGTAGACAAGTTCCTTCTCACTTGCTAAACACAGAAAACAGAAAAAGCAGTGAATGAACACAGGATAAATGAAAGTCCTTGGGGCAAAGAAGGCAGAAACAGCAGATTCAACCTTAGATGATTGAGGAAAGATAGGAAATGGTCAGAAAGGAAGGACTAAGTGTCTAAAGGACAAGTAACACTCAATGTAATAGAAATGTATTTATATATTTTTAGTGCCCGGGGACAAGAGAAAAACAGAAGCTGAAAAATAAATCAGTCAAAAGAAAAAAAACCCAAATAACTAATATTCCCTCCCTTCAAGACTAGCTTGAACTGAGAGGAGCTGGATTCCTGACTCTGTAAACAACACAGTCAAAATTTGAGAAAGAAAAGTAAAAAGAAAAACTATAAAAACTTAAGATTAAGCATTTTTTTCAGGACCCAAAATTCAAGATACTAAGGAAAAGGACTTGTAGTTCAGTTAATTCAGGAGGAGGGAAATAAATCTGATAAGGTGAATAAAGACTATTTATTTCAACTGTTGATGCCAAAGCTCAGGGAATGAAAAAAGTTATTCCTTTTGCATTATATTTTCTATATTGTAAATGAAACCTTAGTCCTAAGATCATAGCAGATCATTGACTAAAAACTTCCAGTCAATAAATATTTGATAATATGTGTTCTTTTTATTTCAAATTAGAAATTTTCTCAAATATTTAGTATAACAAACATAAAGAAGGAAAAGTGTTGATTCATATTCCAAGCAGCCTCTACAGTCATGACAGACAGGAACCTAAACAAACATTTCTGTGCAATTCCAGAAATCCATCCCGAATCCAATCATCACTAAAAGTAATTATATATAAATACTTTAACGAGTATACTCTCCAGAAACCTTCTCATGACTGTAAACACTGATAAATAGCCAATGGCTTTAGTACTGAATTTTTTTAGTCTAAATTAAAAGGAAAAATAAATGCCAAGTTGTGTAAAGCTACAGATTCCTGATAAAAAAAGACGTCATTGAGTATATTCCTTACCACCAGAGACAAAAATAACCTACTTACGAATGACTGCTCTCAATCAATAACAATTGAATGTTTCAACATCCTCTGAGTCTCAGCCCTTTCCATTGTTTGTTACTTGTACTGCTATTTATTCTTTAGTTTCTTAATATAAGTAAAGAATTCTTACTGTAGAACAGAAAAAAAAGCCCTAAAACTCAACTGACATTCGTTTCATGTTTTATCCCGATCTGTTGTATATTGAGTTTGAAAGGAAAACAGGTCCTATTGCAAAGGAACGCTTTTTTCCTTCCTCTGCAGAGATGAACGTTTATGATTTTATATGCAACAGTACTCACTTTGATTTTCTACTGAGGTCTAATGACACCTAATGCACTAAATTATAGTCCTGAATTTGCACTACCGTGTCATCCTAAAAATTACCCTTGCATTATAGTGTCTCAGAGTTACCATGAATGCAGGCTCAATAACAAGTTTCTGTGCCCAAGCTACACAGGAGTAGGGGAATAAAAATATGAATAAATGTAAGGAAGTGTTGCTTCAGCAGAATACTTTCCCATACATGCAGAAAAATCTCTATGCACCTAAAGAGGATGAGTGAGGCAAAATACATGACACCTGTCCACTAGTCCATTTACTATCCTTACTATAGCTTGTGCGCAATAATCTGTGCTCACTCCTTCAATATAACAAGAAGTACAGCGGCTGACAGCCAGGAACACCAGCAGAACATAAATCCTGCTGGAGCCACCTTGTGATGTTTCCTTGCACTGAAGAAGAAGCTGTAGTTGCATGGCTAATGAAAAATAAAATAAGAAGTTCAGCTGTCTTGGCAACAGATTCCTCCTTCTTTGTACGATGAATTACTAAACCAAACACATTTGCAGCAGTAGCCATTTATTTTCCACCTGGTCCTAGTCCTAGTTCTAGTCCTATTCCAAGCATTTTTAAACACTGCCTGGAAGTCCTAAATAATTCTTGTAGCAAGGAGAAGCGTTCAAGACCTTTCTGTTCCTGAGTGACACCACAAAATCCTTACCAGTTCCTCATTCTTCTTTTGCTACTAAACCCTCTTCTTCCATTTAGCACTGAAATCAAAGAATTTTAAGACACCAATTGTCTGCTGTGAAGTTCTGGAGCAGAATGCATAGAGCTGTGTCTACTTGCTGTTCTTCCCTACAAAACTGTATTCCTGATAACATAAAGGAATTGGCATTTCTTGGCATTTCCTAATGAATAAACTTGAACATCTTTCCAAATATCTAATGGGGTTGGATTTTCTTTCTGAAATGCCTGCTACTCCTTGCACAGCCTGTGGACAGTAAGGATAGTGAATGCTAAATTTGATTGGACCAAAAACATCAAAGGTTAAGATATTACAAACTTAATGTCAGTGAGGGCTTATTATTTAAATTTCCAAGTCATTGTTACCTTAGCTTCAAATTCTGCAAAGTCTCAGCCACACAAGGAGTGAAATACATTCTAAATGCATGTATTCAGAATTAGAAAGGAAATTCCTTTCTTAACATAGATGAAACTTGTGTATGATATGATAAAGTTCTTCACTTGGAAAGAGGCTTTTTATCTGAAGTAGTGTTGGAAAGTAAGTGTATTTTTATATCACATAAAGGAAAATCCATTGTTTATTTTCAAACAGTGAAAAAAAAAAACATGTAAAAGGGATCATTTAGGTTGGAGAACTGCATAGCCCAGATGACTGGTAATGTGACTTGACGACTTTTTTGGTTTGAGTTACATAATCAATATAAAGTGTATATAGGCAGTACATTCACATGTGTAGTTTTGTCCAGTGAGATCATGGGCATGTTGAAGGGAGATAGGAGACAAGCCTTAGAGTAGGCAATGTTCACCCAGCACTACCCTCCAAGTACTTAAGAGACTATACAAAGGTAGGAGAACCTATTCACTCACATAATAGTGTAATCCTTTTTTGGTCTGTTCACACAATTAATAATTGGGGCTCTGCATAAATACCAGGATAGGTGAGGAGAACATGCCCATCTGCTCAGAGGCAAGAGACTGGAAAGACCTACAAAAAAGTACTAGGTGCTTCGAGAGTAACAAGAATCCTCGGCTGAGATATATGTTCTACTACTGACTCACAAGTATGGCTGAATTATAGATAGAAAATAATCTGTTTAACCTTACAAAACTGCATATGTGTTTGGATCCATGTGGTCATGGCACCTGCTCACACAGCTACTCAGGAATAATTTTCTCCATCCTTGGTATATGTATTTGCTGTATTTATACTGTGGCCCACAGTAATAGATACATCTGAGAAATTTAAATCACATGAACGTGAACACTTCTTTCCAGGCTCTTTCACACAAATCTGCACAAAGTTAGCAATTACTAAAAATAGTAACCCTTCATCTTGTAATTACCTTGTTCAGTTTACTTCTAGGAAGTTCTGTGTGTTGCAGAGTTTAAGTTAAATCGTAAGCAAACTAAGATACGAATGACAAATGTTGGATTTATGCAGTTCATAATTTTAAGCTTTAATATTTTTGTATGATTTACTGAGGGAGTTTTATGAGTCACATATGTAATGTCATTGGCTATGTAATACTTAATTAATGAAATATTTTCAAGTTAAAGTCAAGTGTAAATTTCATGTTATAAATACCACATTTGTGCTAAAATTTACTGTCTGAGTAGCAAAGAACTTAAGGTGTTTTTTAAGCAAAGAAATTACTGAAGCATTTAGATGTTTTAGCAAGAAGCTATTTGTCTTAATTTAAAGTGTTCTGATTTTTTTCCCATTTGGGGTCAGATTACTTTAATCCAATTTTTGTTAGAAGATCATCAGCTTTGAAAAATGCCATATTTAGTGATGGTAACTGACAAACTACCATATGTGCTCCAAATACCAGTTATAGAGCCATTTTCACTTCTTATCGTTTGTTGTTGTCTGTAAGGAAGCACTCATTGTATCAAACCTTTTACAGGGAAGATTTTTCACACAAAGGTTTTTCTAATTTCTGTTATTAATTAGAGGAAAATTGCATTGGTTTACAGAAGTGTCAAATATGGGCACTTTCTAGCAACTCTATGGTATACTTGTGTTTTTAAACATCAAAGCAAACTTTTAATTACAGGAAAGGAAATGAAAACACACAGCATTTTGATTTATAGCAACTGCATAGTATTTCTGAAGTTTGAGAAAGTTATTACCCTAGGGGATTTCAAGCACTTCACTGACAGTTCTTATTTTTAAGAAAAATAATAATAAACATTGGCACAAACTACATTTAAAAAACCACTTTATTCTCTTTACAGATTTACACCTCTGGTGCATGGGGATGAGAATGGGAGGGAGTGGAAGTAGTCTACCCATGAAAACCTAACTGCACTCCAGGAGTCATTGCTGCATCACCCTGCTTCTACAACTGCATGCAGAGGCAGATACATGCTAGAGCTGCAGTTTTGTCAGGGGAGGTGTGGTGAGAAACACCAAGATGCTCCTGGCTGCTTTCAGATGTCTATTCAGCCTTTCACTTGTCAGTGGTAGTGTTTCTTCTAAAAAGCCAGGCATTATTTAACCGGCCATCCTTTCCCCCAGTGCGGTTATATGTGGAATAGTTACCCTTCTGGGTATATATTATAACATTTTAAGAAACTACTGTCATCTTAATATGGGTTTATAAAACAATTTGGTTAGAACCCTCTCAACTAATAAAACATTTCTATGAAGAATCAATACCTATTCCTCCGAGTTCACTCTCTTTCTGTGAGTTTTAATTTCCCCTGTGTGTAAGTACGTATATGTATGGAGCCCCTGGAACTGTTCTGGCCTGCAGGACTCAACTTAAGTAGCATTACTAAGTCTTGACTGGATCTGGATTAAACGTGCACTTAACTACCAGCCAAAATGTGTATAATCTTGCCTGGAGTTCAGACTTGTCCTCTGCTGGTACACTGATGTCTTTCTCACAACTTCTGGGAATTTTTATGGCTGCTTCTCTACTGGGAAAAAAAATCTTAGGAATATAAAAACACAATTACAACAAAGCAGATACACATATATAAAATATTCTGATTGAGGTAAAGGTTAATAGAAAAAACACTAGCATTTAGAAAAAAAAAGCGCCTTTAATTTCTTATTCTCTCGCAAACATTTTCTGTGACATTAATAAAATCATTTAGCTCTTGTGTGCCTCACTTCACCCTTCATAATACGGAGATAACAGCATGCCTGTATCCTCTTTAAGGAAAAACTGTGTGCTGGGAGAATATGCACATTATAATATTATAGTAATTATGATAATAAAGCTCAATTATTAACATAATTTAGCTATAACCTAAGGCAGAAAAAACCCAGATCTTTATAAGGTTTGTGTTTTATAACCTATTTCAGTCAAAATACTGCAATCTTGAACTCTAAAGTTATATCTAAACAGTTAACTGAGAAATTTTACCAACAAAAAAAGGAGAAAACTCTTTTTAAAGAGTTTTGCTCCCCAGAAGGACATCAAAAACAAATTTACCATTTTATCAAAAGTGAGGACTCTGTTGAAACAACGGGAAGGATTAATATAAAACAATTCAAAGTAGTTGCCTGCTTTCAATTTCTTTATCATCTTCACATCTGTGTAAAATGGAGTACAGCTACTCCAGAAAATATATGAAAAAAATAATTCCTGACTACAGATATTTTGTATCTCTTCATTCATGCCTTTGCATTATTTGTAAAAAAAATAAATGTTTCTTTCTCCAAATATTAGGACAGCTTTCACTTTTTTTTATATACTTGACATCAGAACGTTTTCTTGGGGTTTGATTCGCCTCAGGGGATAACTCTCTGCATCCAGTTCCCACTAGGTAGCTGCTTGTGAAATAGTCACTTGGGAAACCACCCTGAAACTGAGGTGTATAGAGCACTAGTGATAAGTGAGTAACATCAAAGAGAAGCATGGTCTATCATGGAGTTGGGAGCAGGCATTGACTAAAAGAATATGAGTGGTCACACTGGATTAGCCCAAAAATTAATCTGGGCCTATATCTTGTCTCCTACAGTAGCCAAAGTAGACAATTAGTGAGGAATATCAGAACTGGACATATATACGTAGTACCTTCAGGATGCGAGAACAGGGATTCTTGACACTTCTGCCAGGTCAGAATATACATACATACAGACATATGCATATAGATGTCTAAAAATTATAATAAATACATAAAATACAATAAATACATACAATATAGATGGAGATATTTTTATAAACTTTGATATAGTATCTGAACATGATTAACTAGATAGGTTTTTCTTTTTAAAGAAACCTTCCACAGCTGCACTACCAAGAATGTTGGGTATATCTGTAAGTTTTGGCTTGTCTCAAAGAATCATAGAATCATAGAATGGTTTGTGTTGGACAGGACCTTAAAGATCATCTAGTTCCAGTTGCCCCTCCCGCTAGACCAGGTTGCTCATAGCCTCATCCAACCTGCCCTAAAGATCTTCAGCTCGACCATTCCATGGTCACTGCAACCAAGGCTGCCCTTGGGCTTCACATTCCCCACCAGCCCCAACTTGTTTGTGAGAAAAAGCCGCAGGGAAATTGTCTGGAGTTGATTAGCCAGGCACATGCGGAAAAGTTTCAGTTGAATACAGGGATGCCCAGGAATTCTATAATTTTTCAAGACTGGGTAGCCACGTAGTAAATTTAAGTGATTTTTAACCTCAGTTCCAGAATGTTTTACTTTTTTTTTTTTTTTTATACTAATTTTCTCCAGAGAAAATGGATGTATTTTTTAGGCTTTTAATTTTAAGATGGTTTGTTAAATACAAATAAATTTTAGAGAAATATCTGAAGTCCTGCGCTACTCTGTGCTCAGCCCACCTGGCATGGAATTTCAGCCTCACTCTGAAGTACATCTTCTTTCAAATTAAGTGAATCTGCTTGTTTAATCCTATCTCAGAATAATCTAACTCCCTTAGTACCACACATCTCACACATCATCTACATTCCAGTGCAAAAAGCAACTCTTTCTGAACCTGTCAATTGAAAGTGAAGGGAAGGTGGGGAGAAATAAAAAGGTTCCCTTCCTTAAGGAAATGGCTGATAAGCTTTGTGGCTTGAATTATTCGGTTTATGGATTGAGGAAGGGAGTTGTTCATGGTGGTTTGTTTTCATTCAACACAGGAATCAAAAACATGTACTTCATAAAAATATATTTACTTTCTCCTTCTAAGAGTATGCATTTGGTTCTTTGGAAATATGCAACAGAGAAAACAAGGAAATCTCCATTTGTATTTCTTCAAATGGAGTTTGAATTTATTAGGTTATTTCTTGTGCAATATACTATAATTCATAAGTTCCAGAAACACTGTTTTTAAAATATTTCCACACAATATTTAGGCAAATGATGGTAAATATATTTTTTCTCAAGATTCAGTTTAACTATCCAGGTTACATATTTTGTTCACCTGGATCTCCAACTAAAAGTTTCATGGTTTATTTTCTGATATCAATTCATTGAACTTAATAAAAGCTGGGGGAGTTCAAATGCTTTGTTGTTGTTGTTTTAATAATCTCAGTACCATGCAAAATTGTAACTAACTTACTAATCTTGAACTACAGCATAAAATATTATTTATAAGATTTGAGTTTGGGTATCCACATGTTCTCATCATTCCATTGTTCCTTTTTTGTCTCAAAGAACTTTCTGATTATTTTACATTCATAAATTTTCTCATTTTGTTCATTTGAACATTTTCCACCTCTAGCATGCGATCACCTTTTAGACCAAGTAAATATAGCATTTTACTGGTTTGATATACAGATTTTAATAAATGATTACACACACACTCGTCCAAGAGAGTTGGCTAAATAATTCATAATGAATCTTTCTTATTCTTCAATTTACATGAATAATTACTAGGCTGTAGACTGTTCAAAAATAGTTTATTCTAAGTATTCACTATTTAAAATCCCATATCTGTACTGGTTTATTGATGTGTAGGTTATATGCAGGATGTGGAATATCACATTTTGGTTCCCTGAAGACTGAAATTTCTTAACTTCAACACAAAATAGTGAATGAGCTAGTACGATATTCAATTACAGAATAGGAGAAGGATTTGTAGAAAACTGCCTTTTAAGCAAACTTGTATTTCAGGCACTGCAAGAACAGATTTGACAGATGAAGAGAGCTATGTAAATGTAACATGTTTGATAAAATAAATAGAGTATAATGCGTACATGATGTCATAGTAAAATAAGTATTAAACGATACTAGTAAAATTGACATTAACGTATGCAATCACTGTGTGACAGTGGTTCCAATACTGGTCAACAAATTCATTAACAACCTGGACATTCTTACCCTTAGCAAGTTTACAGATGACACAAAACTGGGAGGAGTGGCTGATACACCAGGAAGTTGTGCTGCCATCCAGATGGACCTTAACAGGCTGAAAAAATGGTCTGACAGGAAGAAACCTCATGATGTTCAACAAGGAGAAGTGTGAAGTCTTGCACCTGAGGAAGAGCAACCCCAGGCACCAGTAGATACTAGAAGCTGGCCATCTGGAAGGCGTCTTTTCAGAAAAGGACCTGGAGTTAGACACCAAGTTGAATATGAGTCACAAATCTGACCTTGTGGCAAAAAAGGCTGATGGTAGCCTGGGCTCCATTAGGAGGTGTGTTAGGAGGACAATGGAGGTGATCCCTCTCCTCCATTCGGCAGAGCCCACACCTTGAGTGCTTTGTCCTGTTCAGGGCTCCTCACTATAAGAGAGACATGGACAGAGGTGAGCACGCGGGGAGGGTGGGATGGCGCTGTACGGAGGGGTTTCCGAGCTCAGGGACCCCCCACTCACA
>VXAK01000332.1:6056-40104 GCA_013399435.1 Arenaria interpres | reverse complement strand
TTTTTTTTGAATAATGGTTGGAACTCGGCCGAAGGCTATTAGAAAAACTGTGGGCACCCAAACTGAGGCCCCACACAAACATGCAGGCACTCAGGCAACTGGCTGCAGTGAGTGCTGGAACCTTGCAACAGAGGGTGGCAGAGACACCATCTGTGTTAGGTGTGAGCAGATCAGCGACCTGCTGAACCTGGTAGCTGAACTAAGAGAAGAAATCAATAGACTAAGATCCATAAGGGAATGCGAACAAGAACTAGATGTGTGGTATCAGGCACTGCAGACCCCTGTAGCAGAGGGAGGTGACCCAAGGAAGAAGGAGGGGTGGGTACAAGTGCCTGTTAGAAGAGGCAAGGGAAAACCCCCACAGCCCCCCTCTTCTCTCCATTTACCCCTACACAACAAGTATGGGGCACTGGAGGTTGAGGGCGAGGCAAATGAGGAGGTAGAAGAAGCACCATCTGGGGAGTCACCTAAAGCAAATCAGTCTCCCCCTCGCATCAGAACCTCTACACTACAAAAAAAGAGGAAGGTTATTGTTATTGGTGACTCCCTTCTGAAGGGAACAGAGGGTCCCATATGTCGACCGGATCCTTCCCACAGGGAAGTCTGCTTTTAGGAAAAAATTCTTTACCATGAGGGTGGTGGAGCACTGGAACAGGTTGCCCAGGGAGGTGGTTGAGGCCCCTTCCCTTGAGATATTCAAGGTGAAGCTCGACGAAGCCCTGGGCAACCTGGTCTAGTTGGGGGTGTCCCTGCTGACTGCGGGGAGGTCGGACTAGATGACCTTTGGAGGTCCCTTCCGGCCTGGACCAATCTATGAATCTATGAATCTATGAACCCAATACTAGTTCTTGGGGAGGGGCAAGAATTTTACCAGGCATAAATTGTTGGTCTTCATACCAAAATGAATGAAATACTTAAATCTGAGTGACACAGGAGGCTTGTTTCATGATCAGGTATTATTTTCTGTCTGTTTAATCTATGATTATTTGGGGAAAAAAACACCGTTACAATGAGAATATCTTCCCAAAGGAGTGAGAAGTTTGGGGAAACAAAATTAATTGTTTCCTTATTTTGGAATGTTCTGTTTTGGAAAGATTTGTAATAAAAGCCACTTCACACCTGAAAAAAAGCCAACAAGATAAGAGCTGCAACCCTGTAGCACAGGCTCTATTTCCTTACCTGATAACCTAGTGACTAGGGCATTCATCCAAAGTCCATGAAAGAATTCTTTTGCTTTTCTTCAGGGGCCTCAGCCAAAGTATCCAGTGAGAATACTCTGCTATCTTATAGTATGCTTGGAGAAAGGATGCTGTCAGTCTCTCCCAGTGACTCTGCTCTACCTTTACTAAATATTTAATAGTCATTGTAGTAGGTTTGGAAGCTAGGTATAGATTTAGACAACTGACCTAAGCTATTGCTTGATGTTTTAAAGAACACTTAAATATTTAATGTAGAGAAGGACAGAATCAACAGCAGAGACCAAAGCTTGTCTTAAAATGCATGGTGTTGGGAATGCACTTTGGGTATGGCAGAAAAGTGAAATCTTCTCTCTCTTCTTTACTGCAAGAGAAAAAAAAATCTGATTGAATCCATAAGGATGGATTCTACATTTTGCTTGAATTTTCTCACTGCTGCCCTACTGTACAGTGTAAGACATACTTCCACTATTCATTGTAATTTCTAAATTCACTCTTTCATTACCTTTACTTTTATTAATAGCTATTGGAACATTTCAGACATTCAAAAACATATTTAAATCTTTGTATTTTACTATCTACAAGTGTTTTCCATTACTCACACACACATACACTTAATTTCAAAAAGACAGACAAAAAGTAATTTGGACATGACTGAACCTGAGTTTGTCTTTGGTTCAGTCCACAATGCAAGCAATCAAATATTGGCATGATTCTGATCAGGATAACCTGTCACAAAATTAGGACACAGTGGAAAGAACTGATATTTCCTTTTTTAAAATAAAAGCTAAAAAAATTTTTTTTATATTATTTGACTTTCTTCCATACAATTTCTTATATTTTCAGTTTAGTCACAAATGTTTACCAGTTTAGTTTATATCTCACTGCTTATACATTGGTCAGAAAACCTTTACATGCTACCGGACTTGTTAAAACTAGTTCATATTTATTATAGGGCTGTCAACATATATTTACATTCCTGTGAGTATCGTCTGTTTGTGTACGTTACATTTTTCACAGGGAGACAAATACGCTCATTCTGTGTGTGATGCTAATTACTAGGTTGCCAGCGTAGCAGCACTAACTTACTTTTTACTAAGCTAGATCCAAAGAAGCTGGAAGCTTGTCAGTCAGTCCATGAAAATCACACTTTGGGGCTGATAGTCCAGAAAGAAATCCTTCCCGTAACAATGACATACAAATTTTACCATCATCCAGAATTTTATTTTCCTGCAGTTGCTGAACACTTTCTGATTTTTCAGTTAACTGGAAAATGGCCCATGCCCTGTTAAACCTTAGGCAGTGGGTACTAGAATACTAGCACCATATGAATAGTGTACCTACAGTGATGGACTATAAACTGCCTGGTGCCTGTAGTATCTCCCATGCTGTTTTTTCTGCTACATGTTAAATCTGTTAGGTTTATATTTAAGTTGAAAATCATCTAATATCTGTAATCAGTGAGCCTCCTAAAGGGACATCCAGCAATTCATTTTAACAGCCTTTGGTGTACCAGCAGTATTGCTGGATGTTTTTTGATAGCACACTATATTAAGATCTCAAGCAACTTAACAATATGTTTTCGTAACAAGGAGACAGCAGTTTGCTTTTCCGTTTCACCCCCTCCAAATTTTTAATCGTGAGCCCCCTGCTGGTAATGAGTTAAACTGATTATAGTGAGTACTTGAATAATAGCAAGAACTTCATAATTACAAAGTCATGCTATTGATCTTGTTATGAACTGTTGTCATTAGAAGTGTCTACAAATTACCATTCCCCTGAAAATACTTCACAAAAATAGAGACATGCTTAATTAATTCTAATGCAAGGACAAACTCAGCCATTTGTTTTAAAATCTGAAGCAAACTCCAAACTGATTCTTCGGCTTTGTTTTTTGTTTATTTTAGTGATACAAAACAAGATCTGAGCATTAAAATAAACAACAAATATGAAAAACAACTTTATGTGAATGGAGATTCTACATATTATCATTCAAACAAATTAATCCACAGAGAGAAGTTATTTCTCTCCATATGAAGATGAGAATTGCAGCTGAAGTCTTCTGTGGCTTTTATCTTGTATGACAGCTACAGGAAACCAAAATAATTAAAAAAAAAAAAATCGTTTTAAAGTAAATATATTGACCCTTCCCTTTTCTCTCTTTTCTTCGAAACTATAAAGCACAACGTAATGAAGAAGCCTAATTTAGGAATTTATATTTCACCATGGAAAGTTCATAATGTGACTCCTTTCTTTTCTATTTTCTTTTGCTTTTGTGGAGTCTGATATGAGAGAGATTAATTCTACAAATATCCAGGCTTAAGTACCCAGTTTCACAGGACACCACTGCCTAAAGTCCAGAATCTTTGCACAAATGTGAATCTTTCAGCATTAATTTTGAGACAGCTAAAGGAGAAAAGGTACAAAAAGGTAGTAGCAAAAATCAATTATATGGACTTTCTAATTATAGATTTCAGGACAGTGTCTCAGAATAACAAGCATTGAATGACTCACTCATCTCATTTCTTGACATATTGTGTATTCTAATGCATAACTCACCACATGTTATGAACTACAAATGACTGCATAACTCACCAAATGTTATGAACTGCAAATGACTTCTGAAGAGTTTCTTGAGAATCTTCCTCATCTTATGTAGACACCCAGAGCATAGACAACCGTGGCCGACCTATTTTTACAATCTTTTTTTACAGTTAGAGGAGTTCAACACACTGGTAGGATAATATTAATCTCATTTTTAATGTACACTTAAGAAAGTCAGAAATATTGTTCATTTCTTTCTGTGAACTAAAAAGGGTATCCAAAGCAGCTTCTAGACGTTAGCAGAGCTAGTGACCCCCAGGGTTGCTGTTCAGGCTGACAGAAAGTTTGGTAGCTCATAGATTGTATGAGTCAAAAAGGGTCAAGGCTACAATGAGTCAGCAAAGAGTGGCAGAAGAGGGGTTTGAATGCCCTAGTCAAGAAAAATGCAGGCCCAACCCATACAGTCCCATTGGGTCAGGCTGGGGTGCCAGGATGGCAGTTTTCAAGAAGGACGTGCATTGACAGCCCCAGAGGCTTACAACAGGGATGTGTCTTAAGACCCTGGAGCTGTGGTTGGGCAAAGCCCAAGGCTTCCTGCAGTATGAGTTCTGTATACACCTTGTCACAACTGTGCAACACTGCCCAGACACCACCACCACGCTGAGGACCCTCTGCCATGGTCAGCTGTGCACCCAAGACCCATATGTGTCTGATTTTGTGTGGCTCTGAATGCGTGGTTTCCCCTGAATTTGGCATACCTTTTCCACATGCTTCAATCAACTACTTTAAGTAAAATTAAGTGGAGCATAGCTTGTGTTCAAATGATAAATTCTTGAGTAACACCAGCATGACCCCGGAGAATACACACTGACTGAAAAGCACTCAAAATAGCCCCATGTATCTCTGGAGATACTGTCATTTTCTGAAGGGGCTGGGGGGTGAGGTAGGGGAAGAGAAACAGAGATAACAGATGGGAGTAAATTAATGGAGAATCAGTAACTCTTTCCAAAGAGCTTTACGTTACTGAATGTCTTCAAACCAAATAAAATCAGTTCAAGTCTCTCCTTTTGTAGTTTAAAACCATTACTCCTCATCCTATCACAACAGGCCCTGTTAAAAGTTTGTCCCCATCTTTCCTGTAGGCCCTCTTTAAGTACTGAAGTCTGGGTATTGACTAATTCTTACTAAAAGTATTTGGGAAGATATCAGCAGAGATAGTGCCTTCTCTGGAATATTTTGAAATCTGGCTAT
Source organism: Arenaria interpres (assembly GCA_013399435.1). Classification (NCBI taxonomy): domain Eukaryota; kingdom Metazoa; phylum Chordata; class Aves; order Charadriiformes; family Scolopacidae; genus Arenaria; species Arenaria interpres. Next base: position 35,113 of record VXAK01000332.1, on the reverse strand, counting down.
AAACAGTAATAGTTTCTGTAAAAAGAAAAAAAATCCAAACCCAACAGTATAAGTAGAAAATAAAACATAGCTTTGGTTCTCAATTTATTTCACAGGGTAAATTATGAACAACTTGACAACATTAAATTATAATTTCTGATAGCCAATGACAATTGCCTTAAAACACAGAATATACCTTTAAAGTTTATTACAGTAGTTAACCAGATTTTTTTCCTGTCACAAAAATACCAAATACGACATCAGTCACGAAAACAACATCCTGAGCCCTGGAAAAGAATAGAAGTGTCCAAGAATTTGACAGATTCATTAGCATTAGCACCTGTTGATAACATATATTTTTGTCTTTATAGTGTAAATAATCTCTCAGCTGAAATTTTTGCAGAAAAAATAATAGTGAAATATTGTAATTGAGGATTGAGAATATGAAATACTCAATCTATTTTTTGAGTCAAAATTCTTACAATGGCAAAGAAGCCAATTCATGATGCTCAATTGTATTCATTTAATGACAGAAATTTTAATTTCAGTTTTCTTATAAAAATTTTGATCAATTTATCTGAACAGTAAAAAAAGGATTAGAATAAAAGAAACAATATGTAAAATAATTTTCTCATTTTAATTTACAATCAAGAGGTTGTCAATATGACACTCCATTTTTTTGTCCCATATTGTTCAGCTTAAAGTTTGATTTGCTACGCTAGCATTTAAGTTACTGAGACTTTGCATCCAGCCAAAATTAAACTAGAAATTTTGGGTACCAGCTTGTAAAGAGTTCTTGATGTTGCAGTCAGGGAAAGGCAACCAACAAAAATTGTTGAAAGTAACTGGAAGAAAAGATTATTTCTTGTCTGTGAAGCATTTGTTAAAATCTTTGCTAAAATAATACTGTGAAGAATAAAAGTGAGCTCAGAAGTAGACTCAAGGCAGCTGTTTCAAGTACACCAGTCAGTCAGCATTTATACCTTAATCCTAAATATCCCTCTGGAGTTTGTGTCTCTCATTAATTTCTCCAGAGAACAGAAATACTTTCCTAAGGGATGGTGACAAAATCTATACTGCAAACTGAAAATGTCTGACAAAAATAAGTTAAATGAGCAAAACAGTTTTTCCCTGGGGTTTTATCTTCCTGAGTATTCCCAAAAGCATTCCAAGCTGTGGCTTAGGAACTGGTGGGTAAAGTTCAGATCAGAGAGGCTTTGTCACAAAGACCAACAGTATTTTCGAGTTCTTCTAATTCCTCTTCATTAATGCAGAAAAGATTTTGTATCTCCCCTCCACTTCTAGCACTTCCCCATTAAAAAGGCTAAAAAGGAAGTTGCAGACATAGGGTGTGCCTCCTAGAATGCCTAGTGATTTGGGAAGGAGAAAAGCATTATTCTTTCTCAGTGTTCCATTTTTTCCTAGGATCTCCATTAACAAAGAATGTCTTTGTGTTCACATCAGGGTATTAACTCAGGTCTTGAATTTGAGATAAACCTCAAAGTATTGTTCACCCACACTGCCTACATTTTGACTCACATTTTCTGTTGAGTCAAAGGTGGGGTTTTGATTTAAAATTCAGTCAGAATTTCACTTGTGGTGTCAAGGGCTATTGGGAATCATGCTCACAGCATGCCAGCCCTTTGCACTCAATTATTCAGATATAAAAAGGCAACCAGAACTGGAGCCCTGAAAATAAGCATCTCATCCTCATGTTACGGGCATAATAAAACAAAATAGAAAAGTCAAATTTGTATTTAAAAAGTTCCACTAACTCCCCCTGCTGATGGGCTTCCATATTGCCTAACCTCAATCCAAAATCCCAGTTTTCACTTCAGAGTCCTGTCAATTTCAGTTGGTTTGTCTTTCTCTAGGTTTTGAGCTATCAACAGATATTTTCTCCTCCTCTTCGTAAGCAAGACAAAGGTGATCTGATTCCAAAATACTCTTTTCATCGACAAAGACAGATGGTGCCTGGTGACAACCAACACCCTTCATTCATTAATTGTTCTGGAACACAAATTCAGGGAAAATATGCAGGGGAAAAAAGGATATTTTTTATTTTGCAAACTCACTACAGTCTCTAGCTTCCTGGAAATATCTCCATGTTATGAGTGGTGCTCAAGCAAGAGTGAGAGAACTTCTCCTCCAAACAGAAACCCATGATATTTTCCATGGAGCCTTTTCTATAAATCCATGGAGACAGATTCATTTACTGGTCAGAATAGTCCAGTAGGATACTGACACAGGGAGAAATTCAGTAGAATTGTGAAGGATGTTATCTTTCTCTGTGTGTTGTTCTCTTTGATTTCCATTATTTGATTCTATCACATTCTAATGCATCTTCTCTATGTACAGTATGACAAACTCTTCAGTATCACTGCCAAACTTATCAGCTCAATGAACAATGATTCTTGGTTAATAAAGTATACTAAAAGTCTCGTCAGAGATAATCATTGTGGTGGCTGAATCAGCTTAGGAACTAGATATAGGAAAACCAGGTTATTTGAAAGAAATGGGGGAAAAAAAACCCCAACCCCTCAGTACTTCAACTAGGAAAATATAGAGAGAACAGGTCTTGGAGTTCAAAGAAAATGAAGTCATTTTTCTGAATTGGTTACATAAAGATCACAAAATAAAAAGATGCATTTTTTATTCTGTTCTTATTCTAAAAAAAAATGTTGTCAATACTCGCTAATACTAACAGGATCTTTGAAAACCTACTTCTTATTCATATTTTAATACAAAACATGCTTTACAGTTACAGGAAGCAGTGGTTCTGAAGTGCAAAGATAAACTTTGATAATATCTGAGTTAAAAGTAGTCTATAAATTTTGGTAAAAAAGGTCTGCACAAAAACTTTGCATAACAAAAATTATGATGTAGTATCATTAATTTCTGAAGTAGCAAGGCAAGGGTAATAAACAGAGTTTTTCATGTTGAAAACCAATGGTCATTGGTGTTTGTTTTGAATGTAAGAGACAGATCAAGACTCTGCTCTGTTGGCAGTTTAATGGCTTTGAACCACCTGAATGTTGAAACTGGTAGCCANGGCTTTGAACCACCTGAACGTTGAAACTGGTAGCCATTTACAGGAGAGTTGCTGTCCTAGGGTGAACGGGGTTCATTTCAAGCTTTGACATGTTTCACTTAATATAGTTTGTGTTTTCTTACTTACCTTCATTGTGGCTTTTCTCCTTTCTTTATTGATTTCTTTTCTCAAAATCTGTTCTGTTAATCCACGTGCACCCCAATCCTGCTGCTATTGAATCACTACTACTTCTGATATACGTTGCTCTCTAATGAAGTCAGCTGTGTCCTTAACGTTTTCTCTTAATGTGATGTTTTATTGTCTGCTAAAGCCTGACTTCACAGCACCTCAATGAGAAGGCTAGAAATTTAACTTTCTCTATATTTTCATGATTTTAAATCTCTAGTTATATGAGGTTTCAATGAAGTTTGAATTCTGGTATTATTGTATTATTTATTTTATTACTAAAATAACTACAGATTTCAGACTGCTTGGTCTACATCTACACTGCAGTGTGAAAGTCACCTGCATCTACACTGTGAATGTGCAATGAAATCATCTTCTAATGAAAAGGATTCAGTGCCTTCATATTGTCCACTTGCCAAATTGTCAGAACCATTTAAGTGACCCCAAAGTCTTNAAACATTTAAGTGACCCCAAAGTCTTTCAGGACCTATTCACTCAACCAGAGAAGACTTCAGTCCGAAGACTTTCAAAGACCTTAATCCCTCTCCATTGACTGTAGCAGAAATTCAGCTGCCAGAACAATAAAGTGGATTTCATCAGGTAACTAACATTTTGAGACCGCCCAGAACCAGAAGTGCATATGAATGCTATAGTACCTGTATCATGTCTGCCAGCTGTTTGAAGATGTCTCTGCTTAATTAGGCTGTCCCAAATGGATCTAGATATATATTAAGGCAACTGAATCCTGCTCCAGATATTGTGATTTTGAGCTGAGTCCCACTCAAGATCTGACCCTANCCCACTCAAGATCTGACCCTAGTATTTTTCCCTTTCTTAATTAGAAAAGACAGAAATTATGCCAAGATTATGTCTTAAAGGTTACAACTCAAAAAGCAAATGTAGAAAATGAAAATACATTAATTTATTGACTCTTTTTCTCTAGCTTGCATTTGATGATTTAGCATTTATTATATTCTACTGATGATTTATGAAAGGCATAATAAATCAAGCTAAGGAATCAATGAGTAGTTTTTCACTATAAAATAAAAAAAATTGAAAAGAATCTTTTAAAAGTAATATAGAAGTGAATGCTTCTTGAAATAGCAGTAAGTAGTTTTAGTAAATTCCTGGCAGTATCAGATGCATTTAGAAGTGACAAAGAGTTTGGAAGACCCAAAGGGAAAAACTCATAGGGTAGGCAGATGAGCCTACACTGGTAATAGGATATAGAATCTTTGTGTCATTACTACAGATCTGGAAATTATTAAAGGTCATAGCCAAATGAAAGGTTATTTTATGCCCACCTTCAAAGTGAAATTGAAATTTATTGTATAAATTGGAATGTGGACTGATCATTAGAGAAGAGCATCATTCTTCCAACTTAAAGGAAGTCACACTGCATAGGGAAGTGTAGAAATCTATTCCATAACTGTTTTGTATCTTGAATCTCTCAATTAGCACAGACAAGGATTTCTAAGGGAATTAAGAGGAAATTTTTGCCATACTAATACCATCTAGCAAAGTATTTGTTTATGCAGCACTACATTGGATGCAGCTACACAGCTTCATAATCCCTTACTCAGACCATAGTTGCATCTGATGAAGTGTCTTGTCCTTGTGATAAACACGCCTTAGCACGAAAACTGCAGATTAGTGAAGGTCAAAACAAGAAAGTGTTCTGATGTGAAACAACAAGGCATATCTTGTTTATATTTGTTGCTGCTACTTATTTCTTAAATCAGTGTATCCCTTCTTATTTTACACATCTGAGAAAGCTGGCTGCAAGCATACACGTTTTCAAAGGCAAAAATAAAAAATACCAACTAAGAACAAAACAAAACAGGCAATTAGTGTCTGAAGCTTTAAAACGTCCACCTCTCTGTTGAGAGGCATTTGCCCATAATTATCTCATTCAAATTCAGCAGTTACTTCCTCATGTGAAAAAAAAATTATTGATGTAGAAAAATCAGTGTGGTAGTTCTTCACTTTTTAACCGAATTGTTTCTGTTATAGACTGTATTGTACTAAGAAGTCACAGAAGAAAGTAAAAGACTTGTGGCAGAAAATGAGTAATGTACTCTTGTGGAGGACAGGGACTGCATATAACCCAGTGTATAAAAAAGATGTATTAGAGGTTCCTGTTAATAATAAAAACAAAAAATTAAAAAGTAAGAGTTTAAATACTGGACCAGCCTGAAGCCCTTACTACAAAAATGCTCAGGGCCATGGCTGTGTTAATACTCTCTTAAAGGCTGCTCTGTTTCTGTAAACCAGGCTGGAGAGGACTATGTAGTTCTACACTGCAGTTCTTTATCCAACCAAAGCAAGTTCATTCTGTTCTAGCATTCAAGGCACCACACCCACAAGCCCAAACACTCCCACCCAGATCAAATGCATATCACAAAATCATAACTTTTCTACATTACAAATACAGTTGGAATTCACCAGGCAGCTCTACAAAGAAAAGCTTATTTGAGCTTTGTCATTACTTCCTAGCATATTACTGATATTTTTGAGGCAAGGACTGTATCTCTGGGTTAACAACCAGATGTTACCTATTACCTCTAACTGACTGTTACCTATGTCCTCTGACTGTACCTGACTACTGATATGAGGATTAATAGCCATCTCTTTCACCCCCAACTTCCTTCAATAAGGGCTCATTTTATCCTTCCTTCATCATTTACCTATTATATGGCTACCTACCTATGTATATTCACCCTAGGATGATTATATCCTGGTCTGTGTTATTCAAGAATTAGCCAAAGACCACAGGCCATCGTGGAGAGCAAAGTGACAAGTACATTCGAGCTGAGATATTTATGGAGAAAAAAATTTCATAAACTCGATGAACTGTGGGAAGGAAGGACTTTCTGAGAACTGTTTCTCTTCACCAGGGCACAAAATTAAAAGACATCACCAGATGTTTCAAATTCCTCACAGGAATGAAAAATGGTGGGTTTGGCTTTGACAAATTTGCCTCCCTTGTTAAACAATCTACACAGTCTCTCATAGGCAGAGTTCAAGAAACAATAGTCCCAAAAACTCAGTTCCTTGTAATATCCAGAATGAAAAACAGTCATAGGGGTCTGGGTTTCCTGATCCCCTCTGAAATCTGATATATATCAGGAAATGGAGTCCCTTGCTCCTGTGAGTCTCATGAAAGTCTGGTGACATAAAACCTCTCTGGTGGTGATCCTTCATTGATGTTCTCTGAATTAATTGTGGCCAAATGCAATTGCACTTTCTTCTGACCACTGAATCCCAAAAACAAAAGCTACACATTTAGCTGTACTTCCAAACCAGTCTCCAACTTAAGACTGAGAATTTTCTGCACAAGCAACTCAGCCAATTGAATAGGATAGATAAAAAAACCGGGGAGATATCTGCCTTGCAAACTGGAAAATTCAAAGAATAAACAATATATTCAGAACTTGTTTGCTTTATAGGATATTTTTTCTTGGTTTTCTGTACCCACCTAGTACAATAACATCCAAAAGGAGAAATATTTTTAATGGCAAAGTTGCACAAGAAACAAGACAAGGGGATGCCCTGGTGTATGTTCTATGGGACTATTAAAATAATTTACTCCCAGATAGTAAATCCAGCTTTGTTTAAGACTTTCTCAAACTTTCGGTTTCATCTCCTGACTTTGTCCTGCTTCTTCTGAGAACTAGTGAGTAACCAGAATCAGTACTTTCTGGATTTTCATGAAATGAAAAACATACCACAGAGAACAAAGTAGCACTAGGAACAAACTCATGGACTCTATTTTCTGGCAATGACTGAACTGCAAGATCATCATTATCATTAAGGGATCTGAGTTTGTGCCCACGGAAATCAATGAATACATTGCTGAGCCACTGAACTGTAAATTTAGCAATGAAGCATCTATTTCAGTAGAAAGACTAAAGAAAAAAAAAAAAAACCCAAACAGATTTGTTCTGGATATACCTGATATTTCACTGAACTTAAAATGCCTTTTATTTCCTATTAACTTTGACAAAAATATGTATCAGTGTGAAAGAAATCCAATTAGTCAATTTTATGTTTTGATTTTCTATTAATTTAATCTCTAAATTTTTAATTTATTTTGTATCAATTTAATCTCCAAGATATTTTTTTTTTCTGAATCTGACATGATTTCACTTTTTTTTTTTAAAATCCTGCCTCTCTTCTGGAAACTAGGCATTTTTCTCTATCTCAGTATTTCATGCTCATGTTTAATGAGGTGGTATATCTGAGTCTCCATGATAACTGTAGTTACAAGTGGACACCAGCTTCAGATTGAAACACCTCGGTGTATGTGCCTACATGTAAGAAGGTCTAACCTAGTTATATATTCAGTTGGTTAAAAGAGAAACTCACTTACTATATACTCTACCAGGCCTCCAGATACCAACGTAAGTGTGGACAGGTTGTACATAGGTCTTATGTCATATCTTCCAGAAATTAATGTGAATGTCTCAAATGGCATAGGACATTTCACATGGCACCAGATAACTCTGTGGGGCAGATGAAGTGACCTTTAAATGTCCTCTTCAGAAGGAGTTGAATTGTGGTCTACTGAAAATGACTTCACTGACTGATGTATCTAGGTCTCCATTACCTACATGCATCTATGACAGCACCAGGAGTGTTGACAATTAGCACATGTACGTCTACATTTAAACATATAAATGCAGATGCCAGTCTGGAGATGAAGCCTACTTTTTCCATTTGTGTGAAACTCTAGAAGAAACCTTTGAATTCACTGGAAATTCTGTGAATTGACATTCGTCATTACAAAAGGAAGTTAGGAAATTTGTGTTTGCTTTTTTCCTATAACACAGTATTTTCAGCCTGAGTTTGGGAGTCAGTTAAAACAGCTTATTCAAATAAAATTATTCTTTTTAAACCTCTAAAATTTTTCACATTTTTTCCACAGAAAGAATTTCTGCCAAAAAGTCATCATTTGTAAATGAAAGTAAAGAAAATGAGAAAAGAAAGTAAGAACAACATGTGAAGGAAAGTTGAAATTAAAGTTGAAATTAAATTCCATACAATAAGATGAAATTCTGGAAAGAAGTTTCAAGATTTACTGCAGAGGCAATAACCCTCCCATTTTTAAAGGCAGACCTCAATCAGAGAAAAAACTGCTTCACAGTGAGGGTGCCAGAGCCCTGGAACAGGCTGCCCAGGGAGGTTGTGGAGTCCCCTTCTTTGGAGATTTTCAAGACCCGCCTGGATGCAGTCCCGAGTAACATGCTCTAACATGCTCTAGGCAATCCTGCTTCAGCAGGGGAGTTGGACTAGATGATCTTTATGGTCCCTTCCAACTCTAAAAAAAAAATTCAGTGAAATTCAGATGATGACTCTAGTGGTGTGTAAGCTTAAAAAGAAGTATAAAAGAAGATTCGTAGTAGAGGGAAGACAGAGCAGGTAGTGGAGCAGTATCCAGACCCCTTGCCCCTTCCTGGGCCTGTCAGTGCAGCCTCCCTGCGAGGTGCCAGAAGCAGCTCCCCACCATTCTGGGCCACTTGCAGGGAATGTGTGTGCGACCACCCTGTGGGGCTTACTTACTAGGGTGAGCAGCTGTGGAGTTGACATGGAAGCATGTAGGGCTGGAGTACCTTGGAACTTGCAGGGAACTTGAGCTGCTGGTTGGCAGACAGGAGGTAGGGGTGTGTGCATCCATGTGCACGTGTGTGTAAACCACATGGCCTGTGGAGAGGGCAGCAGATGGAGAATAGCCCTTTTGGGAATTGGATATAGAGAGAGGGGGGTTTAGAGCCTCGTAGTTGTAAATTGGCAATCTGTAAATCTCTGCTGCTGTGGTTTATCTGCTGTATGGCTAATAGTAATTCTGAACGTACAGGTCACTGATTGCCAGTTAATTATGTGTCACTGATAAATCCATAAACCACTTCAATCCCAATTTGGTTTAAATTATGTGAAATGAGCAGTTTTTCCCTGTGACATAGATCTATAATAACAAAAACTGGACTTCCTGAAATAGAAGATTCTTTCAAGAAAAATAAATTACTTTTTTTTTCATGAAGAATCATAAAAAACATCATTTGGCACAGAAAGTAAATGACTTTGCTACCTGAAACTGTCATTCAAGGTCCACAGTAACCTTTCCAAACTTTGAGAAGACTATGTTTTTGGAAGTAACTCTTACTTTGGAGGATCCAGAAGAAATCCAGATCTGCTTCTGAAACAGGAACCTAAGTATATTCAGGGAAAGAAATACAAGACTGTCTGCTATTTGAACATCCAAATTACACAAAAGAAGAAATGACCAGAAGCTAATTGTCTTGCAAATTAGTGAAAGCAGAATATTCATGAAACAAGAAGGAAAGTGTCATTTCTGATTATAGATAGACTACATAGACAGAATATATAGAACCTAGATGGTATGTTTTTCACTAGCATAACATGAAACACTTTCCTACTGTTAAATCTTTCTACATTCAGAGTTAAAAAAAAATATACAATAGGATATTCACTTATTACAGTATCTCGTTAACTTTATGCAGTAGTAGAACTGGCTACACTGTTTAATTAACAATGTGCTAATTAACTGCCCCTTTATAAAGTCAGTTCTTTTCTACTTTCAAATAGAGAGGAACAAACTCAACTGTGATTATTATCTTCACTAAATTTACATGATCTTGTTGTTGTAGGATAACACTTGTGATATGCTGAAATCTATTTTTTCTGCGCTACTGAGATTTGTGGGCAAAAACCCAGGCATGATAATGAAGGTATTAGTTGACTGCAGAAGATCTCCATCATAGATCTTATATCTGGCAGGGCACTACAATCAAACCTCTGCTCATTATGTTCCTGTTTGAAAGAAATGACATTTCAGAGATTTCCAAATTTTTGAAGGTCACTTTTCAAGACAGTATATTATATAATATCAAATAGAACAAGTTTTTATTGAGATTTTTAAAAGTTTCATTGTTTCTTCCTACAGTCTACAGTTTCTCCAGAATATTTTCTTGGGGAATACAAGTATGAAGTCATTGACACATTGGGAAGTCAGACCCTTGTATCACTTGTTCTAAAAACTATGTGGATTCAGTTTCCTTTGTTGCAGGTTTGTTCCAACCGTATTCCTCAGTTCCTGAATAGCAGATGTTCTATAATATAAGTATCTGTTCTGGACATGATTTTCCTTTAGCTTCCACCTGCTGCCTCATTATATTTGGTAGCATGTTACATCTAGTTTGATGTAGAACAAATGATCACATAGAACTCTGCCTCTGTTGAGAATCTGAAGGGAAAAAAAAAATCTGTCATAAAGAAATTACATTCCAAAGTGCTGTTTTAAAACACTTCAGTTTTGAAGCAAATTTGAAAAACATATGGGTACAACTCCTGTGTTAATTTTTTGCCTACTTTTAAGTGTGAATGAATTCTGATGCTTAACTCCATTTTCTCACTCTAATTTGAAATACATTCTACTGAATTTTCTAGTGACATTTGGTGAATTCATAGTATTGCTTTGTTTGTGCCTACTTTTGTCTAAAAATCAGAATAATGGTAGAGAATCTCTCTTTTCAAAAAGGTCATTCTTCAGCATTGTGGTTTATATCAAAAAATGAAAGGGTCAAATCTGTATCATAATGATATATGATTACTACATAAATTAAGTCTTCTTCATGGTAAATGTGATTTAATTTTTTTTTTTTTTTTTTTCCTGGGGAAACAGATGAAGGACATGGTTATTCCAGCATATTAGATTCAGGAAATTTTTACTGTGTTTTCCCCACAATGCAGCTGCAAATAAGTAAACGACAGTGATGTCAACATCCCACAGTTCTGAGTCTGGCCAAGTTACATAATAAATGACAGTTTATAACAGGTTTTTCCTACTACTAATCATGTGTTTTCTTTTTATATCATATAAACAGACTGATTCTCAAATTCTTAAATATAGACGATAGAACATCTTCAGTGAAGAGCCCCAGATTGTGCAACAGATTTATCAAGATCTTTAAACTCAGCCTTGATTAGGTTCAGAACTAGGACAGGCCAATCTCTTATTTTCTTCTTCCATTTTTAGACCATTTTAAAAGGAAGAAAGAAAAAAAAAAGAGAAAAGAAAATATACAAGGAAAAGTGGAAGAGAAAGACAAGAAGTTAGTTCGGAACCAGTACTATTTTCAGTCATTCTGATAGTTGTAATATTACAAACATTTGAGCATGATACTAATTCTACAGACCTTTATTCCTCACACTTGTCCACACCAGTGTAATCTCTGATGGATACCACCATACTGGTACCCATCAGAAGTTTTGTTGTGGTCTAGGAGTTCACGAGGATGAATGTAGCTTGGAATATGCCAAGTGACATAAAGATTGCAATCAGAATTATATTTTTACCAAGACTACCTTAAAATTCTGTAATGAAGTGATGACAATAAGGTTCACATTACTTCATAGGAAACTCTTTTCAGCTGGTCTCTAACTTTCTCTTCCTCTTCAGATGCCCAGGGATTATAATGTTTACAAGTATTTCTAGTCTCCTGCATACTGTGTTTAGAAGCCCCAGGTTTAGAAACAAAGGACAGAGAATAGTGTTGTTTTGGGGAAAAGAAAAATCTCCTTCTGAAAACATCACTATCTCTCTCAGGGACCTTTCTTTCTGCCTATATCAGAAATCAGATATCCTATATTTTAGGATTGTAATATGTCTTCCAGAGTCTGCAACCTTCTCCGAAATGCCAGGATATTTTTGTATGTACAGAGTCCCAATTCAGGTAACTGTAAGGTTTGTTGTTTCAGAATTTCTCTCCTGTTTCTGTGACCTGTGAGATTTCCACTTCCCCCACCTCCCACGCACACACACTTTCACCTCCTTCTTCATATGCTTATACTTCAGTCCCGAGGACATTCAAAAGCGCACCTGCACTGCTCTGATCGATAGCCAGAGGGAGCGAGCCTTGGGCAACACTCAAATGATATTTGCTTCTCTTTTCATTCTGCCTCAAAACCCTGACAGATTATCCCGGTCCAGCTCAGGAGGTATGAGGGTCTGTGGTGAAATAATTTCCTTTGTGGTGCTGTGAATACATATATGGTTTCTTACTTTTATCCTTTTGAATACTGTGAGAGTACATTTTACATTAACCACAGACTCCAAAAATATTGAACAAGGCAATCTTTCCCTGTTACTATTTATTAGCCTAGCTTCCAAAGAAGCTGAAGCTTATTAAGCTCAGTCACTGAGTTTGTGTATGTATATAAGAAAGAAAACATGTTTCTCTAATAACTTCTGAACACCTTATCTGATTTCAGACAGATGTGACAGAAGAGGTGAAACATAAAGACAATTTAAAGTGTATAAGGTCTTTGTGAAAAATAGGCAGCTGATGTTGGAAAGACCTTATGACTCGCCAGTTGTCACAAAATGATTTCTACAGAGAAAGACTAAAATTAGACACCGGAGGTTATGTGACAAAGGCCTTATTGGTGTTCTGATCACAAGTATAGCTTCCATTGAAGTACACAATTAACCAGGAGATATAAATCCATGATAAACCAGACGATTCAATCAATGCTCACAGAACTGGTAGTTTGCACTGCAAAAGCAGCCAAAACCTCGGTCACGGGTCAGATTCCCATTTTCCTAATTAGTGTACAAATACAGAGCAGAAAGTCCATTCCCAAAGAGGTTTTCTACATACACTTTTCCTCATTAAGACTGACCCTTTAAACCATTTATTCTTTTTCACCCACAGCAAGGACAGCTGTTTCACAGAATCTGCACAAAATTGTCAAATTTAAAAAGTTTCTTACTAAACCATAGGCAGCTCTAATCAGATTAAATTTTGAGATAGTTGAGGCCAAAGGTTAAACTTTGTCTTCTTTTTAGTGTGTGAACAAAGCTTTAAAAGATTTCATGGTTTCAAAGCTTAAGGACAAGGGGATGCTTATACCGTGTAGTCTGAGCCCCTTCATAACTGGGACTTTGTTTCATCATACTACCCATTTAGTGAATGGAAAACAAGTGCTGGGCCAAAGATGCTCTCCAAGACATTAGAGTCCAGTGATGTGTTAACCTTGACTAACCAGCTACTCACTCAGTCTCCTTCCTCAGAGGGACAAAATAAAAAAAGAAAGCTCATGAGCTGAGATAAACACAGGGAGATTTCTCACCAGTTGCTGTCAAGGGCAAAGCAGACTGGACTTGGAAAATTAATTCAAATTTTACTGCCAGTTTTTCTACAGCAGTCCTTTTCCAAGTCAGCCCTTCCCCATAACACTGAGAAGTTAAAAAAAAAAATAAATTAAAAAAAAAAAATCCTTGTTACTGTTCTACCCACAGTTGCTCCTTGAGAGCTTATGTTCAGCTGCACGTTTACAACAGAAATATTTGTCACAATGGTTAATTTTGGAAGGCCTTTCCATTGTACAAGATACTTCCCCCAAAAGGAAAAATTAAAGACATTTCAAACTGCAAATACCTTTTTTCTTTTCCTTTGTGTACGGACCACTCCTTGTTTCAAATGAAGGCAATATGATGTATTGGCATAAGTTTTCTATTGTCGTTCTTACTTATTTTCTTATTTCTGACTGTTACAATACCATAAGGTGCTGAGGCTTCTCTGGGAGTAGCTGGCTAATCTGTTTAAAAGAAGACCTGTTTATTCTGGAAAATAAATTCAGTCCTAACTGAACAGGAGTTAGAGTCAGTTGCGAGATCACAGCAAAATGGTAAAACCTGAAGACCTTTCCCACAAAAAGCCCTATGTTTAGCAAGTGTTAATAAGGTTGTTCCTCTTCATTCCCCACCTATAGCACCTGACTTCAGGTTTGAGAAGGCCATTAATTTGGATAGGGTTTCTTGTGCTCCTCCTAGAAGAGTAGTTTCAGGATGTTAAGCACCAGCAGTTCTTACTGTTATGGGTGCACTTGATTCATGTTTTCAATTATTCAGTGCCCCCTACTCACACACCCTCAAAGACTGGGAATAAAAGAAAAGCGGGACAAGAAAAGAATTTTTTATAAGATTCTGTCAGGCCAGCTGCATTTAATGATCTCTGCCCTAATACAGTGCTCATTGCTGTCTTTGTGTAACTCACATAACATCACATTTACCCTTGGAACATTTCTATGAGAAGGGAAAATGTTGCTTCTGCTTTTATACAAATGGAGAACTGTTAGGGAGAGAAAGTAAGTGACTTGAACCCCTATCTCCAGAGTTCTTGTTATGTTCTTGAATGTGATCATCCATCACATTTTTCACCTGCTGGCAAGTAGAAAATAACAGCTCCCTCTACTCTGCTTCTCAACCAGAATCATTCATCCTTCACAAAAAGTTACAGCAGGCTCAACCACACAAACCCCTACTGACACGGGGGTTGCTGGTTTTCCTTTCTTGTCAATTTCTCTGCACTCAAAAACAGAGACAACATTAAAGCCCATATTTCTAAAGCAGGTGAGAACAGACTAAGGGTAACAGAAACAGAAGTGTTAATCACTGTCTACATACTTAGGGTAACTAGCAGTTAATATGCATAATATTATTTTCTTATATCCAAGATCAAGTTGGTATCATATATATTAAGATAAAAATAAAGATAACTCACATTTATAGTTGTCTTTGTGGTGCTATGTAAGGATAAAATTCTTCATGTTTTATGCCAAGCAAGGGTCGATGAAAAAACAGATGGAGAAAATACTTTACTGTGTCTCCTGTCAGCTGTATGCCATTATCAGAATGGCACTGCATAATGGAATAAACAGATAAATTTTTGTTGTTGTTGCTGTCTTATAAATGGTAAATTTTCTGACCAACTGTGGAACAGAGCACACATTTCAGAGGCATTGTTCTTAATTCTAAAATTACCGTGGAAAGGTATACAGACTTAACATTATTGGAAACTGTACCCATGTACTACACGCACTTGGTGGTGAATGATACATGGACATTACAAATAATGTCAAAGCAGTTTGGTCACCCTGGGCTATTTTATGAATGCCTGCCAGGCAATTATTCAGCTATGTTCAGTCTTTCCAAAAAGAGGCTGGCATTGAAGGATTTAATTAACATAATTATTGATATGAATTTTAAAAATATCACTGCAATCAAGAAGAAGGTGTGCAGTCTGTACATTTGGTATTCATGTAGTCTTGGAAAGTGTTGATTAAACAACATGAATTTATATCTGAATTTGTAAAGGAAGAAGGTTAAACTTCAAGTTATCCCACAGAGATATCACATGGATCCAAGTGTTGAGCAGTTCTGTGACAATAATAAACATTTTTAATAAATATAATTTCAGCACATATGTGCACAGAAAGAACAAACAAGTGGTTAGAGCACTAGATTAGGTCATGCATGCTTCATCTCCCATCCAGAGTGTTCTCGAATAACCTTAGGCAAATCACTTATGGCTAGATGCACAAATCATTTTAGTTTCCCAGGAGTCCTGGGTACCCACCCAGCTGCCAGAAAATCAGAGCATTAAAACTCCAGTTCTTCTAGTAAGCACCCCTCAAAGATAGGACAGAGGACACTTGAGGGAAAGCAGGATATGCGAAGAAAACACATCTGAATTCTGTCCCTCCCTTCCTTTTTTCCTGGTGCTTTCACCTGCTCACTCCCATCTGTAAATGTTCATTCTGTCAACCATATGAAAAATTCAACAATTACTGAGTTAACAGGATAAGACACAAGCAAACCTGAAGATATATGATTTGTGGGGAAAGGGAGGATAACAAAGAAAGAAACAAGGGCTTGAGCAAGAACTCAAAGTATTCCAGAAAAAAAAGTATTAAGAGTTTGAGAAAAGTTTCATGAAATTATCCCAAAGACCTAACTGAGAATTTAATTAAAGATAATTGGTTGCCAATCTAACCTCATTATAGTCAGCACAGGTCTGAAATATAATACAATATTCTACAAATAGATATATATTGTCCTTTGTGATCATCTAAGATATCCCACTTGGATTTCAGATGCTCTTGCAGTATGACAGGTCTTGTGTCTAATCTATGACATTCATCATGTGCTCAAGCACTTGCTCCACATACCAATGTATTGACTAAAGCCCAGAGAGCAGCCCGATTGGCATGTCACTAAGGATGCACAGGCAGTTTTGCAGACTGTTACCAGTAAGTCAAGTTAGGGACCCAAGGTGAGTTTGGAAATACCAACTATGTACACACACATTGCAGGAGAATGGTGACGGTACAGTGGGATACTCCAAAGCAGAAATGTACTGAATTTTGTCAGAGAAGAAACAAACTATGAACCTGAAAGCAAGGGAAATAGTTATCCTTTTCAAAATGGACAAAAGTTCATGATCCAAAGCAATGACAAAAAAGATGACACTAGAGATACTTTCAGGCAGAAGTAAATATACCTTTCACTGTTCTTATTTACACTAAAGAGTACGTGAATTATATGAAGATTTTGGAGAAAATGCAGTTTCTAATATTGCTTTAGAAATAGAACTCATAATGCACTGTCAGTATTGTCAAGCCACTAGAGGAAAAAACAATTGAACATTGAATTTGAGAATATTTCTAAAGCATCAGAGAACTCTCATCTGAGTACAGACAGAGATGATTGAGGGTATAATGAAGCTAAAGAGTTAAATAATTTTATCCATTGCTGTATGAATCATAGAACAAATAGAAGATTCACACTGCATATGCTTTCTAAACAACATGGAGGAGACAAAAAAGAGCACATCACCTTACCTAAAGAGAGAGAAATTTTACCTTAGATACAGAAAAAAAATAATTAAGTAAAAAATCTTATGGTTTTACAATCTGAAATAATTAACATCCTGATAGAAGTCTGAGATGGGATTTGTCTTACTTAATTTTGATGTCTGCATCTGAACTAACAGTCATCTGGACTCCTTTATGCTCAGTAGAACACAGCAAAGTAATTAATCTCATCTTAAGGTAGACATTTAAAGCAAGTCAAACAAATCATTGTCAGAAAGTACCTTTTTCTTTTGACTTACCATAATAGAGCTTACACAACTCCCTTTAGGATTAAGGCAGTACCTTTACCGTGCAATTTAGAGACATGTGGCTGAAATTTAACATCACAAAGAGTATTCTAATATGGGCCAGTTATTGTTAGAAGTAAGTTAGTGTTAGCAGACTGACTGAGAAGACAACACATAGACTCTTTGTATCTTTTGCAGAGGCCATTTCCTCTAAGACGTGTTTATCAATCTGCTTTTACATTAAAGCTTCATCAAAGTTATAAAATCCAGCTCACAATTCACAATTTAAGAACACAAAGACATGGTATTTCACAGGAAAAATTTCACAGATGTGTAATAAGATACAAAAACTACTAAAATTACATCATTAATATTTTAATTTGATGAAAAGTTGCAGAAAAGATTCACATTTTCTGTTTTGGAGTTAAATTAACAGTACAAACAATGTATTTAGTAGAAATTTAACACTGGGTACATACATGTTGGAAGCTATCTGCATGTTAGAAGTAAGGATAATGAATCCTTAAAATGCAGACATTTCTAGGGAAATATGCAAGCAATCTAGATGCCCAAAACAGAAATCTGAGAATTCTTCTATGAAAAGATGTCTAGTGGATATGGGATGTAAGCATTGATAAATAATTTGAGCAACCTAAAAGAGTTTGGAAGTACAACCCTTGAGCTATTTCGACAGGAAATTCACAAGTTAAGCTGTATATTGTTGATCCCAAGAAAGGGCTGTTAAATTGCGGCTAAGAGTCAATGATCAAAGCAGTTGATGAGTAGTTTATATATTTTGAACATTGCTAGACAAGTAAATGAAAATATCATTAATAAAAAAGGAAATCTCAATTTTATTCAAAGAACTAGATCAAACAACCTGATTAAACATAATGGTTTAGCATTTATTGACAACATCATCATATCAAATTCATAGAGTACTAACATGTGAGATGGGCTGATTGCAGACATTCTCTTGTGTATAGAAATTTAGTCACAATAAATGAAAACCTCTGATGTTAAAAAAGTTGTTGACAGAACTGTAAAATCTACTTCTGAAGATAAGATCCCAGTCAGAGTACACTCAAATAATAGTTAGTTCCTATTTAAGAGGTATTTCTTTCTTAGATGAGATTTAAAAGAACAGGTACGAAACTAATAATTTGACGCAGTAAAATATATTTTAAAGGAAAGCATAAAAAAGATTTAAGGATTGATAGTCTGCAGGAAGATTAACCCTCTGCCCCCATTACTTTTTTCATCAGCTCTGAAGTTTGTGTCACTATAGTGAAAATCAGATCTGCTCATTAGGTTTTCACAAAATTAATCTGGGGAGGGATGAAATTCTTAATGAGTCAAATAGGTGAGGTGACCTGACTGACAATGCGGCCATGCAAGCTCCGGGGAGCTGTTTCAGGGGAGCCTAGAGGATCATACAAAGGTGGGGAGGAGGAAAAGAGGAATAGAGTAATTCATCCAACTGCAGCGGCACCATCAATTATGAAAGTACTCTGAATTCCTTCCTAGAGCTGTGTGTCGGTCAATGGGGGAAATACAGTAGGACCATGTGGTATGCCAGTATTATGATAATAAGGGATTAATACTTGGATAAAAAGGTGAAAATGTTGTAGTCGAGTAGGCCCCAAAGTTAATTTAACTTGGTATTGTGTCTATGGTGGAAATCAGTAGCAATGCTTAAAGGAAGGTAAGAAGAAACAAGAAAAGGATAAAGCGACCCTCCCCTGCAAGAGTTTCACTTTCTGCAATTTGTGATTGCAGCTGGATCACAATGTTTAATGGTCTCAAACAGACAAAACCATGAATTTCTCTTGAACTTCTCTTTTTAATCCAATTTGTATTTTTGATATCTAAAATATATTGTACTAATGAGTTCCATTATTCAACACGTCTTGTATGAAAAAGCATTCCTTCCTTTCTTTAAAACCCACTGCAGGCTGATTTAATTGGATGCCTTCGTTCTTGTGTTATTAGAAATAGTGAATAATCATTCCCACTTCCCCATCTCCATGCCATTCTTGGCTTAAATTAGGGTCCCGGGGTAAGGAACTAGTTGGCTTCAACAATGTTAATTTATTTTCATTTAAAACAATTACTTGTTACACCTTAAAATTAAAAGATTAACTATTTTCTCTGCCAGCTAATCCCATAAAGTATTCTCCACAAGACCACAATATGAAAAAAAACCCTGCATTAATTTGTCACCTGTGTTGCTCTGCTAAGACTAATATGGTTTTTATTAGCCCCAGCCTACAGCGTCAAAGTCTCTTAAGTAAATGGCTTCCATGCTATCTAAATAGTTTTCATGAAAATGGCCCTATTAATCAAGATTTATTTTAATGAAACAAGGGCAGACCACACAACTCAAGAACATGGGTGATTTGCTGTTACATAACCTGCTACACTCTACAATCTGTTGTGAGCTAGCTGTGACTCAAGGGACAACCCCAAGGATTGCACTACAAAAGAATACAGAAGCTGCCCTGACTCGTTTAATCTTGCAGAATGGCCTGTGAGGACCTTCCTAGGAAACGGCCCCATTAACTGATGTCAACATCTAACATTACTGCAAGATGTGACAGGGTCTAAGTTGGGAAACTTGCCCAAGTGGGCATGGTGTTGTGTAAGGCCTTTTCACATGTGGGTACGCTGTTGTCTATGTCAATATGGTAGTAAAGCAAGTCAATATGGTAGCTAAGCAATGTCACCTGCTCAGCTTCATGGATTTGACCATGGATTTCCCCTCATGCAACTCATGCAAAAGCAATATAAGCATATTAAGCAGACTGTATCTGAAGTGCCCACAGTTTCATTGTATTTTGGAAGTGACAAACCTCCTCATATGTTTACACTAACCCCTGTAATGAGTTATAGTGGAAATTAATCTAACAAGCCAATATGGTTTTCTGCCTTTGACAGTGGCTGACAGCCTTGTATATCCTACGTCCTGCAGCACCAAATTCCACTGCATAAATAATCCCCTTTCTTTGACTGTTTTGAACTGCCCATCTACAGAAAAGACAGTAAAGAACTGATCCACATTCACCTCTTTCATGCCACTTGCAGTTTTCATAACGCTCTTAAAAAATGTCTTTTCTGAAATGCAGAGTCCTAACCAGCACAGTTCCCTTCTGGTGGAAGTATTTCCTCCTGCTGTCAACTTCACTGTACCTATTCCTGCCTCTCAGACAAGGTTTGGCATCCAGGTCTTTCACTGGATGATGAGGTTAAGCTGTTCAACTCCCAGAGAAAGCTCACAGCTCTATTTTCTAACAGAGGAGGGAATTCTCTGCCAAAAGAGAAACTTATCACTCTCTAGCCAGCTGGGTCCTTAAAACTTTGTGCTACCCTTTTCACTCATGCCTAACAGAAATCTTCAGTCACAGGTAGCTTGGAAATCTTTCCTTGCATGAAGATGAGGAGGCGATGGATGAGCCCTGGAGCGGGGATTCCACTTCATTACAGTCAGAAGACTGATGAGGATGTGTGTTTAAGTCTTATGTCAATATGACTTTTGGCATTGAATTGGTACTACACTCATATTTGCCAGGTTCAGACAGTGTTTTTCACTGTGTTTTTGTTTTTTTTTTTTTTTTTCCCTGAAATAAGCTGTATTTCTTTAAATACCCTTTTTAGTTTCAACATTGTTTACCATACAGTTTACTGTGACTTAGTAAACCAAACTGGAAGTCTGTTGTATAGCAAAACATGATCTTAGTTGTACATTTATTTAATAAGTACTAACATGGCATAAGGCTATTAAGGAGTAAAGAAAGTAGTCCAACTGAATGAGGTCAATTTTCCTTCTTGCTTCTCTTTTTTCTGTTCTTTTTTTTTTCTTTTTGCTCATACTCACTCTTTATCCTTTGCTTTCATTAAAATCACTATTTAAAAAAAAAAGACAGAAAACAAAAAATGGATTTAGAATGCTCAGTACAATGGCTCCCTGAACTTCATATTGCCCAAAAGACTTATTAAACAGAGTAAAACCAAACAAACAGAAATATGAATAAAGAACTGTTTGTCAAGTCTACAATTTTATTGTCAATTAGTCTCACTGGAAAAAAAAAAAGTATACTGACTACTTGCCTATACTTTTCATCTTTGGATCATGATCACCAGCATTAATATAAATTTAAAAAAAAAAAAGATTTTTTAACATTAAATGGAACTTTTAACTTTTTTTTTTCTTCTCGGAAGAGAAGTTAACCTCATTTCACTGCCTATTTGTGATTTGACAGGAAACAGCATTTACTTATTTTAGTGGACACACAGAAAAAAGGCTGTTTTGAAGCACTTGGGCTGCAAATCTGGTGAAGATATAGGAACTGTATTGTCTGCCCCTGGACCCAAGAAATTACTCATTAAAACTTGGAATCATGTCAGTGTCTCCATATCAAAGATAGCATGGCATGGTTAGAGTAATAAAGTGAATTGAGCAAGAGTATCTTAAGGTAAATAACTATGCGTCATTTCTTGCTTCATCTTTCATATGCAGTATCTAGAGTGAATTGGGATGTAAGAGACAGGTCATGAAGCAAAAAACTTGAATGTTAACAGAATACACATGAAGCCAAATCTACACATCAAGAATCTGAAAGGAGAATAAAACCTTGAATATTATTAATTCCTTGCCTGGATTTCCATAAAATGATGAGAGATTGGTGTTTGAAGTCACAATATCTTCCAGCACCAAACAGACCTGGTGTTTCTAACATTTTCAGATTTCTGACAACTATGTGTAAGAGCATTTACTAAACTCATTATTTTTACTAAGATATTTAACAAATTTAATGCCCATCTATTTTTAAAATGTAGTTCTTAGAGTGACCTTTGACCTCCCATGGGAAATTAGAAAAGGAAAAAGTTACTGGAGGAGGACATCCAACAAAATTACAATCACGACAAGCTTGAATTACACCATGTAATTGAATCTATTCAGAAGCCAAAAATCAATGCAGTCAGCCAGAAGTATACTGAATGTGACATTCATTTTTTCTGCTTTATCAAGCTTAATTGATGTCTTCGGAACTAAATAAGAGTAATAGACAGCCTTATGGTAGAAACCTCTAGAGATATTTCAAGTGGCTATTCATAAAGGCTGCAAATAATTCATAGATTTCAATGTCAGTTGATGTAGTGATAGAACTATGTTGCTTTTAAATACCACATGCCCTGGCATTAATTTCCCCTCCTGTCCCTCCAGACTTCCTACTGAGAGAGGTAGCAGAAAAAAATCCATTTAGCTGGCATATCCTGACAGAGAAGCTCTTGATTTGTCAGTTTGGTTTTGGACAGAAAGTTAACATACCATGGCTAACAAGCTAACACTAGCAACATTTCTTGGCATTTCCAAGCACAGTTTGTCATAATACATATATATATACATAAAACACATGAACATATTCCAGAATCCAACAAAGGACAATACTTGCATGAACTTAATAATATAGGGAATGCTTCAGAATAATGTTTCAAGCCTCTGCCTCCTTGTTCGTATCTAAAATGATACAATGGGGGTCTAAGCCACAGTGATAAAAGCAACACTAAGATGATCACCACGCAATGCCAATGAATTTGAAATTTCCCAAAAAAAACGAGCAACAGAGAACGATATTGAGAGTAGCTCTGCTGATGTCCTGGAAAGTGTATGGGGAACTACCTACTTTTGTACTGAGTAAGAACAAAGAACTACATTAAAGAAACAGACAAAACTACCTACTAGAAAGCAAGCTGTTTGAACTTTTCAGTAACCAAAATCATCACTAAAAGATTATATAGATTATATTTTACTAGAAAATTCCAATGTCACAATATTCTGATTTTTTATAATTAACATTTTTTTAGATTCATTTATTATAATTTATAATAATTATAATAAGTAACAGTGCTGGAGACAAAAAACTGTGATGAATGACTCCTATTCCAAGAGGGTACTGCTGGTTTAGATACTTGGTCTGAGAGTTTCAAAGGATATAAGGAAATGAGATACATAAATTTTATCTCCTCTCTCTCACAAAACTTTTTGTCATTTCCTGAAACCAACGATTTCCCCTCGCCTAAACAAAAGCAGATTTCACACAGGATTTAATAGTAAGGGTGATAATATAAGTAATGATGCAAATTTTTCTGCATTTCCAGATATTTATATTAGAGGCAAAAAAAAAAAAAATGTCCTGCTTCAGGCATTTATAGGTCTCCATTTATACGATAGAGAAATCAGACAAGTTCAGCTGTGTTTCTGGAGCTTTTTAAAGTCGACTAATTTTGGCATGTTTACTATCAACTTAATTTTAGTATATATATATTTAGTCTAGATCTGAAAATTACTCAACTAGCGGGATAGCCAAACTAGTGGGCAACTGAAATGTCTGATCTGATCAAGATTTTTTTACATTTGAACTGTCTACAACTCTACACAGAAGAGACAGTCTTATGTCAAAATAAACAACAGAAATACTTTTCCATATCTTCCCCTGTTCTTTGGACTAAAGGATATGTAAAATACTTGCTAACACAAACAGTTTGGAGGAATCAGAATATTCTGGATAAATCTTTAATCATAAAAGACATTTTGTACACTTATCTTCCAGTGTAAATTGTACTGAAATGTTCAAGGATAACAAGAACCAGAAAGGGCAGACTCAGTACAAGCCCAATTCCAAACAGCCTGCATAGCATGGAATAAAGACACGTATGTTGCCAGGCTGTAGGGTTGGGTTTTTTTAAAAAAAAAACATATTTCTAAGGTCTTATAGTTTGGCACATAAATAGGTTCTAATCTAAATGTTTTTCATTATGAAATATTCCTCATTACTCACATGTATGGGCTCCCTAGCTAGAAATAACACACAAAGAATTTGTGGATGCTGACAGTGTAATACTTTAATCATATTATTCAGTCACCAAATCCATTTTAAAAAGTAATACCCATCTATATTTGTGTTACTTTACCAGCTTTGGTAAGAAAATTACGTGCAGTTGCAATAATTCACATAAGCAATTACTTTTATTTGTGAAGAAATGGTTAGCTTACTCTTTGAGAGCTACATGGGCTTAGATGTAAAATCTGGCAATTGCCAAGAGCACCTGTTTATAACTCCTCTCCTGTAGCATAATCTTATCTTCTGTGAAATATGTTACTGCACTTCTCTTTAGGCATGATATAGATAAGATTTGCCAGCCTTGGAAGAAGCCCCACTTTCAAATTCCAGTTAGCCCCAGATAGTTGCTATTTCTGTCATTTCCACTGCATGACAATCAGCTAAAATATCATCCACCATTTCAATCAACTTTACAGCAAGGCAGCTGAATGTTAATTAGGCATTACTTTTGCTGTAAGGAAGAGGGGCTGATCAATCAAACCTCAAGCTATCAACATCTAAACACATAAAATCTGTTAAATTAATTAATATTGCAAAATGTTACAAAGAAACAAATTACAGCACAAGACAGATCCTTCTAAGAAGCCTTTAATTTTGTGTCCCTAATGTTTTGCATATGCAAAACATCATGGATGTTCTTAGTTACACTTTTAGGTGTAATTCCATACAAGTACAGTTCAATATAAATCAGTGCAGACACATCCCACCCACTCCAGCACCCCAATTCAGTGAAGATTTCACTAGTACCAGTATGGAAGCAATCAGTTGCATGGTTCTGCACTGTAGCTAATTAGCCTGTTTGAGAAGCACACCATTTTACCTTGGGCTGGCACTGTGCTATTGTGCTTCAATCACTTTCACTGTCTGAACTGAGATCTCCAGTTACTGCACAGTTCTGTGAGTGCACCATTTGCAGCCTGTACAAGCTACACGGTTGTGGGGGTTTTTTGGGTTTTTTTTGTTTGTTTTTTTTTCTATTGACACATCGTGGAAGAATTTTGGTTAGGATCAAGATCTGGAACTGTAGAACATCTACGGGATATACTCCCACTTCTGCAACTAAATGCTAGCCTGTCTCATAAATGTGAACTTTGGAGGTGCCCAAGAGGGGTTTGTAGAGCTGAGAAAAGAATTTCAAGGGACTTTATACTGGTGAAAGACTGAAGCCCCACTCAGCCATGTTATACCTCTTCCTTCTTCTGATATGCCCTAGTCTCCATGATGCCTTGCTTTTATCAGAGTGGCAAGGACACAGCACGTATAAAGAATTATTATGCCAGAGCCTCTGCAAGAAGCAGAAAGGCCTTAGCCAGCCATCCCCACTTCTCTTTTTCAAAAAATATCTGTGATTTGCAAACACGGTATTGTACATATAACAGCACATTTCAGCTCTTTTCCTGGCTTCTAGAGAAAAAAAAAAAAAGGCAACCCACACAAGAGAAACTCTCTTATTGCAAATCAAATACAAGTCCAAGCTATTTTAAAACATAAAATTCATTTTCTATTCATTCTTTTTTTCCTCCCTCCAATTAGCAACTAATCTCATCCATATAGCTGCAGGCTCCAAACTGGTAAATGTTGTGATTCACTAAGAACTACTTGGGGTTTTTTTTTCTTATAATTACAAGATATAATTGCTTTGGAGCTTTCTTAGACTCTTCCATGATTAGCAAAGCTTTTGGAAATTGTAGACATAGCATTTATATTTTTAATAAGCGGAAAAATTTTATGTTCAAATAAAAGAATTAAACCTACAAAACCCAAGCAATTTAAGGCTTAAAAGCCCCTGGAGTACATTTGAGAGACACAAAAGCAGGACTTTGAGGCCATCAACTTCTTTACACTGAAAATAGGCAATGATATTGTGGCTATTAGCATCAAACTGCAGTACATACATGCAGGAAAGGAAGATCTTGCCCGGGAAAAAAAAAAAAAAAGAAAAGAAAGAGAGCAACTCAAAAGGTTGGTTAAAGCTTTGCGTGATGCCTTGTCTTAAAATCAAAGAAGAGAGAAAGAAAAAAAAATATATCCATTTTCTCCCCCAGCAAGGAACTGAGGAAAAGCAGCAGGTTGAGGGTAAAAGGAGGCCAGGCTGGAGTGCAGTCTGTGCAGCAAGGGTGAAAATATAGTAGGGAGAGGAAATGTTTCTGAGCACAGCTCTCTACTTTAGCAGCTTATTAGAATTGCCACTAGCATGCTTTTGGGCAGTGACAAATAGCAGTCCCCAACAACTTGTGAGTACAGTTCAGCAGTTAGCACAGGTCAGTACCAGTTCCCCCTAAGAAATTTGCCTGCAGCAGCCCTGTTTTGTAAGGCAAGAGTCCTCTCAGCAGCCCTGTTTCGTAAGGCAAGAGTCCTTTCATACTGACACAAACAGTTCTGTTGTAGTTGTCCTCACTGTCAGCCAGTGGTCTCCATTTACTAGGCTAGAGACACTCCATTTACTAGGCTAGAGACAGCCCTACTGCTGAGCACAGCAACTGTGCAGGAGTAATAACACTGTGCAACACCTACACTGTGTCTCAGCATACTCTGAAGACGTCTCCAAAACAATGGTGACATAATCCAAGAAGTCAATGCAAAACATCAAAATAACATGCAGATGCAAAAGATGAAAACAGAGTTCTTCTATTTGGCACTACAACTGAGCTAGATAGTGATTCTTCTTAGACCTTCATCTCATCTCAGAAATGCATCAACACCATTGTATTATTTCAAGACTTCAGCTGGCTCAAGGGGGCAGAAGGTAAGATCTACATGCAGATCTACAACAGATTTGAGCACTGGGAAGTACAGAGCCAGGCAGTTCAGCTGAATCTACCACAAAATATCATATATTGGGCTCATAAATATTGGACTTAAAAATATTGACCTCATAAATGAGGGCCAGTGTACAGGCCACACTTCTAAGACTAGTGTCTCCATCTTGTCACTAACTAAAAAAATATCAGACAGTTTTTGTTTCTTCTGGAAATGAAAAACTATAGAGTGGAACTATAGAGTAGAAAACTACAAAGGAAAATAATAGCATTACATGAGTTTTTATTAGCTCATGGGTAAACTGAAATATGGTAACAAGACTCAGGCTTCTAATTCCTGTAGGGCTTGGGAGTTGTCAGTCCTTTATTTGCTGCTTGAGCTAAAGAGGACAAATTGAAACGATACACAGTCACACCTAGACCTCATGCCACCAGCTGATGCATGCTACAGTAGGACCTGGCAACTGCCAATAGCTAGCTTTCCATTTAAGAAGTCACCTGAATAATACTTCCTATTAACATCGATTTCATTTCAGGCAAATGACAGTTTTACTATTGAATCATATGAGACTGGGATTCCTCTATCTAATCAACTGGACAATCAACTACTGCTTGATTGCCTTTGTGTTAGTTTCTTTGCTCATGGTTCTGTATCTCCTCTGTAAAACTAAGCAGCACCCCAGAAATGATAGATAAAAATAGTAAACTGTAGCTTTCAGTGTATTTTGTATAATCCAGAAAACAAGATAATTGACTCTTAAGGGAATAGAAACAAAACAAAATACCTGAAAAGACATTTTTGCAGTTAGTTTAATAGAATAGATGGAATAGAAAGCTGAGGAGAAGACACCTAGATATATGAGTCAGGCTGTCTAGAAAAAACATGTTAATGGTCTACATTTGCATAAGACATTTGCAGAGAAATAAACGTAGATGAATAAAACAAGAATTTATTGCTGTGTTTTTTATTCTTTTATCCATCTTGACACAACAGGGAACTGAACTGTTATAAAACACTTTACCTTCTTTCTCTCCGTCTTTTGGATAACTGTTCTTGGCAAATGTTTCTGTAAGTTTTATGCATGATAAAGGCTGAGCGTGTCTGAAATTGATAAAGGTTCTACAGTGTTGTGTATTTGCAAGACAGGCTGTCTGTGAATATATTTTAATGCAAATCTTATCAACGAAATGTCAGTGGTGTCCTGGTGTTATTCCATATAGTCACGGCATATTCACTACAGAGCCAGAAAGCTGCTCACTAGGGATTCAAACTTTAAGCAGAGACAGAAAAACGAAATATGAACACTGTACAGTTTCAGATAAACAAAGTTACTTCGTTGGACATTGCAGTTTTAAATAAAATTTGGAACTGAAGTTTTCATTTAAATACTGTCAGGCAAAGAACAAATAAATATATAATAATAATATTTTTAAAATCTTCAGCATGCTGTTGCTCACATAGTTTAAGATGAAAATTAAATAGGTTTTCTTACCAACTAAATATAATACATTCTTGCTTCTGTCTTATTTTGGATGTGTCTTTTTTTACTTGCAAAAATTTATCCGTATGAGACAAATATACATTTCTGCAGTTAACTAGGAAAAGGTGACATTCTGCTATTAACCAGAACAGAATAGAAGATTGCTTCCTAATTTTCAAATCATTTTGGAATATTTCTGCGAGAGTTAGGTTGGAATGCAGCTAAGATTAACAACTATGTTGTAGGAGGAAAAATGTAAGGACCATCATTATTTTTAGCAAATATATAATACATCAATCAATCACTGGTCTGTTGCTGTGGGCGATATTATCTCTAGACTTGTCACTTACCTACTTAGTTTTATTTTAACATTGTTTTAAGTCTAAGAGAAGGAATTATTACAGAAATGAACGTACTTTGCAGCTTCTATTATGTCTCCCTGAATGTTCCAAGCAAGTAAAAGACTCCTGTTGACGTGTTTCATGGGCACCTTTTCAAGTGTGGCATAATATGGTAAAGGGATTGAAAAACTTTTATCTCAAGATCACCAACACATTTGAAGTTACCTGAAATAAATCCTTGCAGTCACTTTTGAGAAAAAAGTGTTTACATTTTGCATATGTCTGCATCACTGGTAAATGACATTACAAGTCCATTTTCTGGTTAACTGGAGTATCTGGACTTCTTATAAACACCACAACTCAGGAGCTTTCCGAGTCTCACTCAAACAAGAGGAGATGCTGAATCTCAAGGAA
>VXAK01000331.1:1008-13167 GCA_013399435.1 Arenaria interpres | reverse complement strand
CACCAATCGCTGATAGTGATTCTCTAGGGAAGAATTGAAGAAGGGGACAAGCATATAGTGATGCTTCACCAGTGTGTTCTCCATAATTTGGGACTCTGTGGGTTAGTTTTATACTTTCATGATTGAACTCAAAAAGGCTTTGATGAAATCTTCCTAGTGACTTCCTAGCCCTGAAGGGAAAATGGGGAGTGTTTAGAATGCATATTTATCAGAGAGAAAAAAAAGAATAAAAAAACCCCAAACATCCCCAAACACTCTCCCCAGAAAACCTAACACCCAACATCAAACACCCCAGAGTACAAAATAAAAGATAGCAGGGTCGGAGTAAATCTAAATACCGTAAATCCTATTTAAAATAAGAAAGTGCTGGGAGAAGGGTTACTCTCCATCAAGATGCTCTGAATCCTTCACAAATTCGATTTTCAGGGAAGAGTGTTTGCGATCTACAGCACCATTTTTCACAGTAGGGGAAACAGCAAACAGTGTTTGATCGTTTGCTGCTTCCCTAATCAAACAGGCTGAAATAAGGAGCTGCAACAACTGACTGAACCGAAAGAGCGTATCACATGAAAATCAAGAAGCAGTACTGATTTATTCCTGTAAAAGAGACATTTCTTTCAGTTGATACGAACTTAATGATAGTTATTTTACTCTTCAGTTATTTCCTCCATGAATGGAATATGATTCAAACTTTGCAGTCTTAACAGCCAATCTTAACCAGAGCTGATGAGAATAATTTCTTACTTTTTTTCTTTAGTATAGGATTAATACACAAATGATTCCCAGGGCATTTCCAGAGAAACAAAACTGTTGGGTAAAGAAATACAAACTTTTTGCAGCATTTTACTCCACTGTTTCAGTACAAAACATTGCAAGATATTTAAAATGCTGACATACACCTTAATTCATAGAGGAGACTATAGAAAAATGGCAACAGTTTGATTAGACATCTTCACAGCTTTCAGTAAACACATTCAGCTCATGTGATGAGTTTCCTGACCCTACCACACTCCTAAGAAATCTCTTGAGTGTTCTGAACTAAGTTTGTCCATAAAATTTGACTATGTCTTAGTAAATCAAACATGTCTGTGCTGCTTCCCTGGCACAAAGGCCAGTTGGACAGAATGATCTAACACATCCCAAAACTGCTTATGAGCAGAGGTCCCTTTCATAAACATCCATAGAGCTAGAAACTGTTGCTAAGAAACTGTTTTGGTAGTGTTAATTGTCTTTCACCAAATTCACACCCAGAACATANGAGAAGAGAAGAGAAGAGAAGAGAAGAGAAGAGAAGAGAAGAGAAGAGAAGAGAAGAGAAGAGAAGAGAAGAGAAGAGAAGAGAAGAGAAGAGAAGAGAAGAGAAGAGAAGAGAAGAGAAGAGAAGAGAAGAGAAGAGAAGAGAAGAGAAGAGAAGAGAAGAGAAGAGAAGAGAAGAGAAGAGAAGAGAAGAGAAGAGAAGAGAAGAGAAGAGAAGAGAAGAGAAGAGAAGAGAAGAGAAGAGAAGAGGAGAAGCCCAATGAAATAGCAAACAAGAACAGTCAGACCTAAAGAAAACTTACACCAAAATCTTGATCTAATATATGTTGTCTTCCAAATAAAATTAACTCTGATTTTTAGTGAAAGAAGCATTATTTTTAAATTGCCTATGGATGTGACCTGTCTTTTTTTTTCCTGAAGCTATATTTCTGAAGCAGGAATCCAAAAGGAAACATGTTGTTCAAAGCAATATTCTAGTGTTTATGAAAGGAAAGAGCCAAACCTAAATGCTTTCTTCTAGAAAACAAACAAAATTCTACCCACAACAAGCAGAGATCTAATATGTTTGGGTTTATGTAATGATTTTCTTGCCAAGTTTAGTTCCTCCAGGAGACGACAAAATAATTGCTGCACATCAGCTTTCTAGTGCTGCTCAAACACAAGTATCCCTGCAGCACACTACTGTCCAAATTATTTTGCAAACATTTGACATATTTCTAATCCTTAAAAAATCCTAATTTATCAAAGGAGAAGGTTCTTTGGCTCTCAGTGAGTGTAATTTAGAAATGGTGCTTTTCAATATAAGTGTACTGTTCCAATTCTTTAAAAAAAAATTATTTTCTTGTATTCAAATCAGTATATGCAAATGTTTTCTTTAATTAAAGTAGTACTGTGGTAATTTTCTTAACTAGCTGTGACTGTTGTTGCTTTAAATCTGTCTTTCCATGCAGAGCACCAAGGGCATTTCAAGTTTATTGGATGAACAAGTAGGATAGCCAGGCATTTTAGGCTGATTTCAATGCATCGTTTTTACCCTTGTGGGAGAATACATTAGATAGACAATTAAACGATGCTGACTGTCAATAACATGCCACAGACCTTACGTTTGTGTCAATGAATAATAATGTTTGGTGCAGGGTGGATAATAGTCAGTATTGTTTCTAGTTATTACAATTATTACTTAAAAAAAAAAAAAGCCAAGTTCCACTCAATCCAATTTTCTTACTGTCTTTGCATGCCCTGTCACTGCTGCTCTGCCTCTCAAAGTTTTGTGGTAATTCACCGCAAACCTTCAAAAGTTTGTTATATAGGGACATCTAGCGGCAGATGGATTATTAAACTAATGGCAGCCGATTTTTTCAGCGCCTGTGATTCCTTCAGGAGACCCAGACTGGGGTGACCCAGGAAAGGGATGTGAATTCTTCCCTCTTTCAGGGACTGTAAAGAGCTGCAGACTCCCTTTCACCAAACTACATGTGTCAAGAAGGTAACAGGGAGGAATCTTGTTAACTTTTAAACCTCTAACCTCTCTTGTTTCTCTAGTTTCTTGTCTCAGTGAACAGCACATGGCACTGCTGAGGTTGCAGTCCATGAGTGGTACTATTTATTGTAGTAACAAGTTTCTCCTTTCCTTTTTATTACTCTATGTCATCATCTACCCAGGTTTTTAGCACCAAAATATCTGAAAAACTTCCGTGAATTAATTTAAAAAATGTGAATAACATTTGTCATATATTGTCTTTTCTTTTCTTGCTTTGGAGAGAAATGTTGACTGTGAAATGTCTTCCAAGCAGCCAAAGTTCATTCGTTTAGTTATTGTTTGAATATATGTGTTACTAAAAAATTAGACTACATTGAACAAAAAGTGCTGATGGATTTATCCTCTGTGAAGGTGAGAATTCACTGCTTTGAACTAAACTTTAAAGAAAGTTCTGCCTCTCTCAAAGGCAGTATTTGTTTTTACTGTAGATAATTCTGTTATGCTGAAAGAACAGAACTGTCATTTGTGGACTACAGCATTTTCTACATCTAATTGTAGCTTACTGAGAAACAAACTGTGCTGACATAAGGTATCCCCCTGACTTTAGTGACAACCTGTTTTTAAATTAAGATGAAACATGTCCTGAGGCATCAGATTTCAGTAACTCCTTTCACCATAGGGAATAACAGAAAAAAAAAAAAAAAAAGAGAAAAAATATTCATAATATCTATTTATGTTAGTATATCAAATATTTGGACTGATTTAAAAAAAAAAAGTGTTCAGCAATGAAATAGTTGTTATAAGCAAGCATACACAGAGAGAGAGAACACTTACTTAACTGTGTTATGACCAGCTCCTTTATGTGTAGCAAATAATTAAGACTACATCAAAAATTCTTCATATACTAAGGTAAGCAGTTACTGCTAAATATGTGAATATGAAAGCCTATTGATACCATACACAAAATTTCCTTCTGTCACGAAAACTTTTCTAAAATCATAAAGTCTTGCAATGTTAGAATGTAAAATTCTAGGAGATAAAAGGAATGAAAATGTGGATAAACAAGCCCCACAACCATTAGAAATGTATGAAAATTATTTTACTGAATTACTAATAAATTTGGAAAAAATCAGGGAAGGAAGGAAAGAAGTACATTTTCAAATTTGGTAAAAATCAACAGAGAACAAATCATAAGTCAATGATTTTTATTATTTTTTTTTTTAATTTTTGGAATTTCCTGTTTCACAAATATGATCACCATTGTCCTATGATGGTTCATTTTCATATTACATAGTAAAAGATTCCCAGTCAAATTGCTTCTGTCACCTCTGATTTTCACATTTCCAAAATGTTGATGGTATCAAGTAAGATACATCAGATATTATTTCTAAAATTTAAATCTAAAAAGCAATGATAAATTCATAAAAATCTATACCCAGCTTCAACTTCCAATATTTCACTGTTGCTCTAACAGTCCTATTATACCTACCTTGACTCTGGTTGTGAAAAAGAAAAAAAAAACACCTCTAATTTTGTTACAATATTGTATGTCCCAGAGCTCCATCTTTTGTATTAAACAGCCATCTTTCTCCTTGACAATTTATGAAATATCTGGCATCAACAAGCAAATGATTTATTCAGACACAGAAGAAATATCTGACAGCTGATTATGCTGTCATATTTTCCCCAGTAACTCAACTTATCAAAACATTAGCCAGCACCCTGCTGAATCACCAAGGCAATATCCACCAGATGCAGTATCTGCAATGAGCTAATTTTGGATAATAAACTAGAAAACACTTCTGGGAAAATGGGGAGGATTGCGAAGGACTGCCTTTTCACACATATGGTGAGTAGTCTTTATTATCCACAGTTGTGTGAAATATCTGAAAAAAATGGATAATGACCAAGAAGTGTAAATTAATATGATCAAGAACTGTACCTCAGGTAGTTTAACAAATTATCTACACCCGTTAAGTCGTCTACACATATGCAAATGAGCAAAGAGCTCAATCAGTAATGTTTGAAAAAGATTCTCTTCTGATGCTTGGAGCTGAGAATCGCGACTAACAAACATTACTGGCAAGTCAGAAGAATACAAAACACTGAAAACTTGTTTTCCTTAATATTTGTACTTGTGTGGTGATGCAATACTTTAACAATCATTTGTAAAACAATGTGATTGAGTAACTGAGTTAATATGTAATATATTACAATATATAATGGACAAGTGTTGAGTGAAACTTAGCAGTGTTGCAGGAAACCTAACAAGTCGTAAGAAAGAGTTCCTCCATATTTGAGAGAGGAAAAGCAGTGGAAAGCATCCTCATGCACTGGTGCGTAAATGTGCATGTCCCTGTAAGAGTGAGAAGGAACGTGACAGAGGGATTCTGCTCATAGCACTGCTCTCTTACTGCCTCCTCTGAGCCGCACTGAGCAGATCTGAGCTGCTGGGAGAAATTGTGGCAATTTCAATCAGCAGCTGCTGGGGAAAGTGAGAAATAACTTGTTTCTCCTCTCTTTGTAGAAGCCTGCAGGCAAATGGCTAAAAAACCATAATTGGAATACTGAGAATGGAAATTTTCAATACTTCCAAAATTCATGTTTTGAGTTTTGTCACAAGCTTTTTGCCCTATTAAGGAACAGTAGTTTATTTCCCTTCCCATGGAGCAAATGTCTGCACAGCTTTAGTCTTTACCTAATCTTTCCTGAAAAAAAAAAAAAAAACAATGGGTAAGAAATTAAGAGTCCCTTCCCAATTTCTGTCAACAAGAGTTATCTAACTTTTATCTGGGGATCATAAATCAAGTATTCTCACTGTTTATTGAAGTCCATACAACTGTTGGATGAGTCACGCAACAGATAATATATTTATGATACTACTCTGAAATTCAAGTCCAGACCTCTAAGAAGGTCACCATAGCTCTTTCTGTGCTGCTTGAAGAAGTGCATGATGGCCCGGTGCTTCAGTGTGCAGTATGAATAATGAGTATTTATTTCCTAAAACAATCAGTTACACAAAATAACTTAAGGGTGTGGAAGGTGTGGGGGAAGAATGTCCCAAGACACTCAGCACTGGCCTGGTTTCACTCTGACTGAAGTTAGTGAGAATTTTCCAGTTTACCAAGAGCATCAGCAAGCTAATATTAGTTCCTTTTAAAAATCTCATCCTTAATGCTTCTAAGCAGCTTTGAAAGCCTGAAGTGAAAAGTCCCTTTAGAAGTGCAAAATCTCTATATTATCATATATTGAAGCTGGTTTACTTTTCTTAAAAACTGTTTAAAGGAAAACTTGTTTTCAATTAATTGAAAGAGGGAGGGGTTTCTGAGAAGAACAGCATAGGTAATGTTTAGTTTAAAAGTCACAGGCTAATATTTCTGGTTTTAAAGAAAACAAGCTTATACATATCATTCTTTATTTTGCATAAAGAAAAGAAACCTGTATTCTGATATAATCTTTGGAATGTAAATTTTTTCTTAAAAAAATAATTCATTTACCTAAGCAATAATAACTTTTTTTTTCTATGAAAATCTCACAAGTGGCACGAAAAAGAATTAGAATGAATGTCATGCTGTAATTTCAGAGACGATCAAAATGTTAATATTAATACATAATGTTGAAAACACCATTTGGATTTTTGAATATTGTCTGAAGAAAGTAAAAGAAAATATTTCTTTCATCTGTAATGAGCCTTAGAGAAAGAATTTAAAGACATCTAGGAAGATGGTTGAAGTTCAAAAGAAACTAAACCCAGAGCTTTGAGGTACTGCAGGTTAATGTGATTGAACAATAAAACTCTTTTAAATATAAGAAAAATGCTAATGTGAGGTGTATTTTCTTTGCTTTTTTTTCAAGTCCTGGCTGATGTCCATTTCCAGGCTAAATTAAAATTCACTGTTAAATTTGTGTTTGCTAATATGATAGCCCCTAACCATAAGGCTGGATGGGAAGGAAGGAAATTGCATCATTGCAGGGCTTCTTCCTTTCATGTGAATGGGAACAATTTTACAGTAAGTGTTGTTACAGTGCTGGGGAGTGTAATCCTCTCTTAAACCGCTTTTATTTGGGCACCTTTAGCTGCACTCAAAGACTGTAAGCAGAATTGTAGATGATGTATATGAAGACATAATTTAATAGTAAGCTAACAGACATAATAGATAGCTTAGACTAGCATGCCATGAAGTTAAACATGAGTTTGCTCGCCACTTTTAGTGCTGTTACCCAGTGAGAATCTCTGCAGGCCAAAAAGGACATGAAGATACATGTCCATACAGGACATAGAGGTGTCTAGTTCTATGGTGTAGACAGATTTTTAGCCTTGCTGACTTGTTTTGCTCCATCTCTGCTTTTTACTCAGTATTTTATGTTTCAAAATCAGCAATTTTTCTCTCAAAAATTGTTGAGTTACTATTACCAACTTAGGAATTCCACTTGTGCTTTTTTTCACCTACCTTGAATGTCTTTAACTTATGTATTGTCAATGTAAAATCGCGGTATTTATTCTAGAATTCAGATCATCTACATTTAAGGCCCCTACATCTATATAGATTCCCAAAGAAGTAGGAGAAAGTGACAGGAGATTGACACAATGGTTTTGAAAACCAAAGTCACTTATTTAGTAGGATAACTTTAATGAGGATCCTAACAAGACTGACCCTATGAAAGAGAGATAACACCAGGAAGAAGCAGAGTAAGTAGCCATCTATACTTCCTCAGGAAATCTAAGAGTTCCTTCTCAAGCTGTAATAACCACCACTATCTACAGAACATGGGAAGATGCAAAAGCAATTAATTGAAAAGGGTTATACCCTTTTTGCAACAGCCACTGTTACAGCCCTTAAATTTTTGATTAGCAACAGCAGAAACTTCTCTGAGGTTTTCTGTCAGCTCCTACCCCTCCCTCTCTGCCTTAGAAGCAGGACCTACAGTTGCCTTCTTGCCTCCATCACAGTCTCAGAAGACAATACAGCTTATTTAAAATGTGGCTGTCTCCTCCCAACCCTCTTCTGTTATGGCTTTCCCACCTTGTACTTCCCATTGACACCTCTTACATACTCTTACCCCACCCATAGACATTTCTTATGAATTGCAATTTTGGCTATGTGGCTGCTCAGGTTCTGTGTGTCTGAAACACAGAACATAAAAAGGAGCAATAAGGCTTTGTGAATATATTTGCAAATTACAATAACTGATCAGAGGTACCACACTTTCCATGCACCAGCAATGTGCCCTTGTTGCCAAGAGGACCAATGGAATCCTGGGCTGCATAGGAAAGAGTGTGGCCAGTAGGTCGAGGGAAGTCATTTTCCTTCTCTACACCCACGAGGCCACAACTGGAATACTGCATCCAGTTCTGGGCCCCCCAGTTCAAGAGGGACAGGGAACTACTGGAGAGAGTCCAGCGTAGGGCAACAAAGATGATTAAGGGATTGGAGCACCTCCCTTACGAGGAAAGGCTCAAGGAGCTGGGACTCTTCAGCCCGGAAAAGCGAAGGCTGAGGAGAGACCTTATTTATGTTTATAAGTATCTAAAGGATGAGTTGAAGGATGTTGGAGCCGGACTCTTTTCAGTGGTTTCCAGCGATAGGACAAGGGGCAATGGGCTCAAGTTGGAACATAGGAAGTTCCATTCAAATATAAGAAAAAGCTTCTTTACAGTGAGAGTGATGGAGCACTGGAACAGGCTGCCCAGGGAGGTCGTGGAGTCCCCTTCTCTGGAGATCTTCAAGACCCGCCTGGATGCAGTCCTGAGTAATGTGCCCTAGGCAATCCTGCTTTAGCAGGGGATTTGGACCAGATGATCTCTAGAGGTCCCTTCCAACTCTGACAATTCCATGATTCCGTAGGTAAATGAGAAAATGTCATTGTCTTGCAAAGTTAGTAGCTTCCTTTTTGTTCATTTTTGTTAGTTCTCAATTGCAGGAAAAGTTAGGTATGATGGAACCAAGCCATTCAGTGACATAAAAATCTAAGTGGGATGGGTATATCAGGTGGTTAGCAATTTCTATTCTCTCTCACACATATATACACATACTGCATAGGATGCCTACATCAGACAACATCCCTGTGTCCAACTGTGATGAGCACCATGGTCTCAAAGGAAAGGGGTACTTGTTCCACCTGGTTGAGGTGCCCAAGCCATGGATGGCAAAGTGATTATAGCATTTGGCAGTGATGAAGACATCCATATATGCTTCCCCAAGACAAGCTGCTGTCTTCACTATTTATTGCTTTCTAACCTGAAAACTCTGCTGAAGCCACCAGAGGCCTTGGCTACATCACCCAAGGCCAATCTCTTGACTTTCTCCGTACCCTATATCAATTATCCATTGTTAAGTAAACCACTATCGTGTTCTGGGCTCCTGCCCTAGATGTATCACATGGATGAAAAACTGTTAACAGTTCATCTGTGCATATTTTTGTCTCTCCCATGCATACCTAAACCATTAGAGAAGGGCAGATACAGTCCAGAGCTTTAGGGTAAGCCTTCTCCATTATAATTAGTTGTACTTTGCTAGTGTTCCCAGCCCAATAATTTAGTGAGATAGAGCTGGACAGATGTAGTAAAGGTCTTATTTAAAGGGTGTTTTCTTATAGGCTTCACACCATGGCATTCCCCCTCTAATTAATGTCATTTCCATTTAATATACCTGTAATTTACATTCTTCCTCTTACACAATAACTTACAGCTGGCAGAGTGTAATAGGTACACATGACTGAAAATAGATGTCAGTTCTTAAACAAGTAGTAGCACTGAATATTCCCAGGGTGAATGCAACCACAGTGCTCACTCTGCAAAGAGAGGAGTTGAAATGTTTTTCCTCAGTTTGCAGGTGCAATTGTTTGTTCTTCTTTGAGTTCATGGGCATAAAGAAAGTGTCAAAAAGTGATAGATGTCCAGCTATCCCAGTCTATTCAATATATGAAATGATGGTCTTTATCAAATATAGAAAAACAAATGATTGAAATATTGCACCATAAAAACAAACGAAGAGCCATATGCTTGTAACTGATGCAATGTCTTCATATAGCAATACCCTGCATACAAATGAGGGAAAGAACCAGGCCTCTATAATCTCATAGGTAGCAGAAGAATGTATGAAGGACATAATGGGTACTAGCTAGTCCTTATGTCTTTTAATCTAGAAATATTTCTGTGACTAGCAGTCTTCTTACCTTCTTACCACCACTTCTTAGTCCTTGCCCCTATTCACTCACTTGATGTTACCTGCCTCATCTTTAATGCTTGTCATCTATCTTGCACTCATGTTTATCAACTAAATTTTTTGTTTCTTTTCCCTCATTCCTCTTGTCTTTAATCAGTAGATCTGTTTAGTATAAAGAAGAGAAAGTGAAAAAAATTACTCTATTGAACTTAAAGAGCATAGCAGGTCAAGATGAAATTCAGTGTTCTGTTTGTGAAATTGTCTACAAGCAGACATTGAGGAGACAATATGAACAGGATAATAACGCTATTCCCCAGTATTCTTTTGTTATTCAAATACTTTCAGCTCTAGGAATTATTTTATTCAGATAGAGTTCCTGTATGTGTTTAATACACCTCAGTAGATTTTCCTTTTATGTACTGTAGAAGTACCATGTATTCCTTAACCAGTGCTAAATATTTACTACCTGCAGTAAGTTCTAAGGTTGTGTGTGAACAAATGTATTTTATTTGCTTGTTTGTTTGGTTGGTTGGTTTAGTTTGAGTCTGACATTACAAATTATTGATATACAGAAAGAGCAATTCATGTGCTCTATGGAAGCTAAAACAAATAATGTGACAGGGTTGCAGCAGGTAAGATTTAGGGTTTGGGAAAGAATTTAGGAAAAAGCATGTAGCTGTAACCCCTAGACTGTTTGATAATATTGGAAAGTTACATCAGTGAGGAAACTCTGATACAGTTTATCCAACATTTGAATGGGTTGAGTTCACTTTCTGATGTATCTGTTGAACTATTTTCTATGAGGTTATGAAGCATACCAGCCACTTCCTTCACTTCTTGTCTGTTAGAAGAAATATAAATATTATAGTAATTACAGTTAACCTGGTAAGCTGTCTCATTTTATTTTTCTTGTTTATTATTATTGGCTTTTGCTATCAGTCACTGCATTGTGTCTAATATAAATGATATAGTGCTGAAGCTGGGACAATGGTAGTTTCATGAATTCTAATGAGGACTCAAAAATTATTGATAATTATTTTTGGCAGTGGTGGTGGCTTTTTCCCTACTCCTAAAACTTCCCTGGGACGGAACACATAGTCTGTGAAAGAAAGTTAAGGTTTAGCTGGCAAAATATTTAGGGAAGTTTGGTTTTGCTAGTTATACCCATAAAAATCATCTTTTGCATCCCTTCTAAAATTCCTTGTAATTTCAGAAGGCAGTGGCTGTTTATAGGTATACAAAAGATGACAAAAAATAATCAGTCAGAATCTAATTTGAAATTGTAATTCAGCAACAGCCATCGTGTTAATTGCCATTCTGGTAGCAGTTTTTAGGTGATACCTGAAACAAGACCACCAATCAGCACACTAAAATCTTCCTCAGTAGCTTCATTTATATCCCATTATACTTGGCTTGGGGAATATGTTATGTAGGAGAAGCACCAGTCAAATTCAGCCTCCCAAAATACAACTGGAATGAATAAATAAGTTTCACACCACTACCAGAATGCATCACTGCAGTAATCTTTAAATTACAACGATTAGCACATTGTATTATTCATACCTGCCATTAGTCTCTCATGTTTTACTACAGAAATGCAGATATTTGCATGCCATATGGGTAATCCCTTCTGAAATTAACTCTTGAAATTCATGATAGCATGAAATTACCATGTGTAACAGTTAACTCATGGTTAGAAATTTATAAACTTCAATTTGTATTATAATTTTAATCTAACATGACTTGCTGCTTTTTTCATGGTAACAGGAATGCTGTTTTGCTTTGTGTACAGTATAGCTACTCAACTTTGTACACATAGGCAAGAAAATCTCTATTTAGCACTCAATTTGATGTAAGTGCATCTATTTAAGCACAAATGACTCCATATTTCACAGCATTCTGTGACTCCTTGCAGGGATATCTTGAAATTCTACCAGTCTTTCTCTGACTTACCTATCAATGTTTGAGATTCATTGTGCTTTAAAAGCATCTGGTTTCAAAATATATCTGGTGAGTATTACTCACTTCTATCAATTTTGTGAACATCTTTACTCAAATGTGGGAATGAATCTTTTGTGTTTGTGTATCAGACTTTAGGCAAGTGGAAACATTTTCTGAAAATTTATATTTTTCTGTGAAACATTCTCACAAAATCAACAGTGATCTTGTAGGTCATCACAAATCAAAATGAAAGAATTTTAAGTGTTACTATTTAGATAGTGACTATTATAGCATAAATATAGGAACAAAAACAGT
>VXAK01000328.1:0-15444 GCA_013399435.1 Arenaria interpres | reverse complement strand
GAGCACTATTGACACAAATACATCTCCCAAAAATCAAATCTTGAGACCAGTTCTGAAAAATATCTGTATACTTCCTGCTGAAAACCTTTTCTGAATAAATAGAACCCATTTGCAGAACTGTGATGATTTCAATGACATTCTTAGTGAGGTAAAGAATCAGAGGATAAAAATGATTTTATTAAGCTTTGATTGGACGTCAGCGATAAAATTTAAACACGGTATTAAGCAGTGTAGGAGCATCTTTCTTATGAAGACAGGCTGGGAGAGTTGGGCTTGTTCAGCCTGGAGAAGAGAAGGCTCTGGGAAGACCTTATACAGGTCTCCCAGTACTTAAATGGGCTCCAGGAAGGCTGGGGAGGGACTCTTGATAAGGGAGTGGAATGATAGGACAAGGGGTAATAATTTTAAACTGAAAGAGGGGAGATTTAGATGAGTTGGTAGGAGGAAATTCTTCACTGTGAGGGTGTTTAGACACTGGAACAGGTTGCTCGGAGAATCTATGGATGCCCCATCCCTAGAGGTGTTCAAGGCCAGATTGGATGGGGCTTTGAACAACCTGGTCTAGTGCGAGGTGTCCCTGCCCATCGCAGGGGTGTTGGAACTCGATGATCTTTAAGGCCCCTTCCAATCCAAACCATTCAATGATTCTAAGATTTTGTGAAGGAAGGAGCACAGCTGGTGTGGAAGATATTGCACGAACAAAATATTTCTTTTCAGTAGCCTTGATTTTTTTTTCCTATCAGAATTTTCAGGGCTTCCCATGAAATAATATTTTGGTTTTGTTATTGACATTGTGCAGTGGGAGGGAAATACGAGAATTTCAGAACCAGCTACCTCAATACAAAATATGGTCCAACTGGAATGGATGATTTCTAAATATGGACTATTACCACTTTTCTGAAAAGTATTGATAAATGTAAGACATTTAGCAGGGCTAAAGATGAATTAAAGAAATGTATTCCTCCCATTTTGAAGGACTATGATTTCTTTTCCCAGTGCTGTAGTAAATCCTTGCACTGAACCCATACTTATAA
Source organism: Arenaria interpres (assembly GCA_013399435.1). Lineage (NCBI taxonomy): Eukaryota > Metazoa > Chordata > Aves > Charadriiformes > Scolopacidae > Arenaria > Arenaria interpres. Next base: position 14,410 of record VXAK01000328.1, on the reverse strand, counting down.
GACACCATGGTGAGTCTGCAACAGAATTCAAAGCATTCAAAATCTGCAACAAATTTATTACAGAAACTAATAACCCCAACCATTGCTAATAAAATAAACTTGTAAAGTACTTTACTCTTCAGGAAAGGGATGCACTCAACTGTGTGTTCACATATGTGTTCTCCATCCTAAGTGCACAGGGTTGTAAAGTGAAAGAATGATTAAAAATTGAGTGTTCAGATACCCAGACTACAAATTATTTCTCTATTAGCCTGTTCTCCCTGCTTAACATATCCCTCTGAATAACTCTTCTGGAATGATGCACGAGGATAAAAAGAGGACAATGGAATAAAGCAAGACTTTATTTTCCTCTGCTATGCACTCCCACATTCCAGTCCACGTGTTTGTGGTGGAAGCTATCAGTTTGTCTGAAGATTTTGCTAATTTACTATGTGTTTGTGCATGTCTGGGTCTTAGGAAGTTTTGTGCTGGAGACAATTCCCCATCTAGCAATTCTGCTGCAGCCTGTTGTGAGATACCAGGAAGGTGTGCAGCCACGCACGGCCCTGACTCCAGAACTACAAAGCATTCAGGTTCCCTGCTGGTGGAGACACCCACCTCTTGGGGCCACCCAATGTGTGAAGGTTATATTGAAGGAAGGGCAGTTTCTGAATCCAAGCCCTGCCTCCACAGAACTGGTGTCACCAAAGTCATTGCATGCAACTGCCAAAACTTTCAATAAACCTGTTGTTAAAAATTATTTCTGTGTGCAACACAAAGTTTATTCTCATTACTAATCAACCCAAGAAGATAAGAGACTTCAATAAGCACCATAAAAACACACTATAAGAACCTCTCGATTGAGACCTTATCATTTCCAAATTTTGATGCCCTTGGATCTTCCTCTATAGTCCCACTAATCAATCATTAAAATGGTGGTGTGTGAAGGTCCCAGTAACCATTTGACCTGTTCTTATCAACTTTGCCCTCTCTTGAAACTGCTCACTTCCCAGTGATTTGTGTGGATCAATACAGCGAAAAAGGTCACAAAAGCACTAAAGAGAGATGCCAATCAGAGAGACATCAAAAGAAAAAGAAAGTTTGACAACATCAGGATCAATCAGGGGCTGCTCAGGAGAACTTGTCAGCTGTGATTAATGGCATATTGTGCATTGCTGTCATTTGGAAAACACTATAGAGCTTTTTAGACCACTGCATGAAGAAATTGAGTTGACTCTTTTGTCATCTTGAAATTTAGTAGTTAGAGGGTCCAGAGTGGGCCAGTCAAACTTTTTTCTTAGCACACAAAAGCCTGATGATGTCATGGCTGAGCACAACTCTCCTAATTGTGTTTGGGCAAGGGATGGGATGTAATTCACACAGCTCTGGGAAGACTCTGATGTCCACCTCCTTCATGCAATGCTTAACCGGGGCACTGAAAAAGTGATATTCATGAAGGAGTGCTCTGAAATATGGGTACATTGCTATGAAATGGAGAGGTGGCATTTCCTCAGAGGAACTCCTCAAGTACAGGGGAAAGTCATGGGAAGAGCTGGACCACTGTAAGTTGGTCTGTCCATAAATCATACAAGGACTGCTTCAGCTAGACTGGTAGCTTTACTCTTTGTAGTAGCAGCTCTCAAACTGGGAGTTCCTCTGAAAAAGCTGCGGAGGGATGTGTTACCAAGGTCCCTCTGGGAACAGGGAGAGAAAGAGAGGGTGAGAGAAGAGCTGTGCCATTTCTTCAAAGCCTTTTCAGCACTCCTCTATTCTCCTAATGTTTTTTTTTTTTTTTCTGGGGAAGGGACTACCCAAATTTTGTGCATGGAGAGTGTGCTATGGTTGACAACAGAGACAAGTTGAAAGTATCCACTGGCACCATCCCAGTGAACATGTCTTCCCACTACACATTCAGCAGTTTTGATTCGGGTTCCTGTGGTACTGGAGGAGAATGCCTTGAAAACTCAGATGGGCTTTTCAGTTAGGCTATGGTAAATTACGGGTTTTGATTGAATGTATTAATAACTGAATTTTCCATATAAATGTGACATGTCTTCTAACCTATAAATGATGGTAAAACAATGTTACATAGACAGTACTGGTAAAGAGACATTCATACTCTTACATCCACCAGTAATTCTCCTGATGCTGAAACATACAGAGCTTGGGAGGTAAGGGCACTTTTGAGCAAAAGTACCTTCCTTCCCATCTGACCTACAAAAGGCAACTCCTTTCTCCTGTTTTCCTGGGCCATCACTACGGTGACCTTCCCTAAACCTCCTTAGTTTGTATTCAAAATAACTGAAAGACTTGATCTGCTTATGTGCAAGATGTGTTCTCAGTTGTAAGATCAGCTTGCAAAATTGACTCAGGCCCATGGCAGGGGGGTTGGAATTAGATGATCTTTAATATCCCTTCCGACTCTAACCATTCTATGATTCTCTGATTCTATGAATGTCGCTGTAAGTATCATACCTTCCCTTCTTTGTCTCCATAAGAGCAGGTCCTTGTTGCCATTGCTCTCCCTGAGTTTCTCATGAGTGGTAGAAGAGTATTACTAAAAACAGTACATCTTTTAAAAGACTGTCTTGTTTGTACACGGTAGGAAACATTTCCCTTTGTTGATGTAGTGCCACTGAATTTCTACTTAACTGAGACAACTCAGAGTGGATAGAGAAATCCTGAAAAGATGCTGTCCTTAAGTTTACAGAAAGATCTATATTTAACTGGTATTCATATCTTCCATAGTCTATAAAACCTGTAGTAACTTTAATCCTATTTTTTACAGCATATTTGAAAAGTTTATTTTAAAGTGAGTTGTAACAAATGCTAGCATAATGATCCTCAAGAAAGAGTGCGAAGCTAGGGCAAAAATGCATGGTGAGCTCCCCAGGGTAACCCTACAGGATAATGGCAACGTCACAAGTTGTCTGTTCTCGCCCTCAGGCAGCATACTTCTTAGAAGCTGAAGGTCTGTCTCAATCTGTAGCACAATGTCCCATGCACTACTGGCCTAGTACTTCCATATGGTTTTGTCAAACCAAGTTTTGGCACAGTTTAAATCAAATCAACTTAGTTACAGAAATTCGTTCTTATTCGGCCTTTGGTTGTCACTTTAGGGCTACTATGAAGAACTTCTTGGCACTCAAAGTGATGGTTCTACTCACATTTCCATTAATTAAGCCATATAATTTTGCAAGTATAGTTGCATAAATGATCTCTCTTTGCTGTATCCAACAGACTGCTTAGGTTACCTGCTGTAAAGTCAGGTCTACAGAAGAGGAGTCTTCTATAGCTATGTGCCTTCCTATCAAGCGATTTGTACTCCGAGACTGGCGTGTGCAGTCTGAGACATAGGCAGAAAATGTTGATCCACATCAGAATTCCAGTTAGCCTCATCTGATCATCCTGAAAGAAATCTTTCATCTGCGGTATATTTGGCTCCAGTTATATGTATGTAGCTGTAAGAATTTTTATAATGCATTGTATAAAATACATTTATTCCCGATACTAACAGTGTAACACAACTGGGATTCTGCTGAAGACGTGAGTGGCAGTATATCGGGTACATGAGATAAGTGTCAGATTAGCTGACAGCTGCATGCAGTTTAACACATTTAATACACTAATTTAAATTTAATGTGCATATCAGAGGACTCTAATATTGGCACACGAAATTGTTTATTAGAAGACTCACAGACATGCAATACTGTTCTAACTAGTCTCTGATCAAAGAAGCGTAACAAGTTTGTTTTTAAAAGGCAAGAATTACTGATGTTTTGATATTTTGTCTGCATCAGAAACTAGTCTTTCCAATTCTGGGTAATTTTTTTTTATTATTATTTTCTCCACCAGTAAAGCAAAGCAACACTGCAAGAACAAAAGTGCTCCACAGGTCTGCAGATTCCATCCCTGCTCGTAGGTTTGTCCAAGCTATGTCACACTAGTGCACACTGTTCAACAAAACTGTAACTGGGACTTTTACCTCATCCTCCCATCAGCAGTTAACCGCTGAAAGGCTGGTAGTTTCAAGTTGCAGTGGAATGAATGGGAGATAAATAAAATGCTGATTTAAGCTTTAGACACATTTCTCATATTTACTCTTCTAAGCTCGTTTTCTATGCTGTTTTATCACCTTCCCCTATTCCTCATCTCACCAAGCTCTCCTAGATATTACACATAAGCTGTTCCTTCCTCTTTGACCATGCTCTGGTCAACACAATTTAGTGATGCCTCTCTGTACATCATTCCATGATCCTCACTGCTGGGCCTGATCCTGCCTAATGAAGAGGCAGATGGGACCTGAGAGGAAAAGCAGGGTTGAGGGGGTGCCAAAATGATGCAAAAATATCTCTGCTTGCTACAACTCATGTTCCCAGATACTGTCAACGATGTTTACTTGCACATGTGCCCTCACCTTCCCAGAAGCATTCAGGTCCCCACAGGAGAACTATTAAAAATTATATTTTGCCCTGGAACATTGACCAACATTTTTTTATCAGCTTCCTGATTTCAGCTTTTGGTCAGAAGTGGGGACAGTTATTATTCTCTGCTGTGAGTCACATGAGAGCCCAAAGTCCAGGTGTTAGAAGCAGTTGTCCTTGTGGGTTGCCATGATATTTCGGGATGCATCACTGAACTTTTATGTTTTCTTGTGCACAGAACAGGAAGATGAACCTTGGGTTTGTCATAATATTTCAGATGCTGGCTGTTATTTTGGACACGGACAACCTTGTTTACAGACTACCCAAATCTCTACTGTGAGACTTTGTTCTTCCTCTACAAAATGTACAGTTCTTTGAACAAAACTGCTCATGTGAAGTATCATTAAATGGGTAATTTGAAATATTGTAGAGCTGCAGGGTAGCTCAGCTACCCTAAAATTAGGTTTTAGACTATAAATTTCATTCTAAGCCTCTGGTTTTTATCTAAAATCTCAAAGTTCTTCAGCAGGAAGAAGCAGGGTGGTTTTGCTTTTTCCTTTTTGTTAGACTTTTCATTACTTTTGAAAGGAGGGCAGTTATAGAAGTTGCGAATTAACAGTAGAAGCATGGAAGTAAGACATGGAAAGATGAGAGGTCATGCAGCAAGAGGGAGGCTCACAACATGCTGCTGGACTCAGACACTCACTCTTTTATTAGGCTGTTCTGACTCGGAAAACTTCCCCTGTCATCAAGCTCCATAATCGGCACTTCTAACCTAGGGCTTCAGTCAAAATTATCTTCCACAGTCATTTTGATTTAATGAAGAGAAGAACTGATAGGAACATCATAACACCTCTCATTGAATGGAATCTCTCCATTAAATAACACAGGGATTTCGGCTGAGTTCTACAAGGGGCAAGAAAACACAGAAAATCTAAAATTTGCCTTTTCCAATGGATTGGTTTCTAAAGAGCCATCATTAACATGTTGACAATTATTTCACGTCTTCCCAGATTTGGCAGCTTCTTGGTTTTTTTCATTAGAGTTGCTTGGTTGACTCTACTTCTCTTTGCTCTGAGGGAAACTCATGTTACTTACCTCTATAAAAGCACATGTGCATCCACTGGGAGAGGGGCTTGACAATAACACTACAATTCTCACTTTCCTACTTAGTGTAAGGTTTCATAGGTTTCTGTTCATTGAGCTAGATCCACAGCAGGTGTAAACTCCATTTCTGTGAATCTGTGATGGTTTGTGCCAACTGGAGATAGGGTTTCACTGAGTTTGGTCTGCAAATTTTTCCAAATAGAAAAAGAAATGTTGAAAGCAAAATGAGCAAAACATTGCTTGCACTTTTACATTGGCTGTTCTTGGTTTTATTTCATTTCACAAAGTCTTTCAGACTTAAATGTCATCAGCTGTAACAAAAACGTCCTCCAAAAACTAAGATGACAAATTGTTAAAACAGAGCTAAGAACCATCCCTGTAATTGCTGTTACTTTTGGGTTTAACTCAAACTTTAACCCTGACTGATACGTAAATCAGTATAACATAGATGTAGGAATGAAAATATGAAAATGGTTAAGTTTTTGCACTTTTCCTGGTGATGTGTGTCTCTGGGAAGTTAGAGCACTTGTGCATGGAGACTGATCTGGTCAACACAGCAACCTACAATATAACTAGGGCGCTGAATTCTCAAAACTGAGTTGTCATCTCTGGCAGGGCTGCAGGCTGTTCTGCCCCCTGAACAGTGATGGGTAACAGATGTATTTTCTGTTTGGCTTTTTCCTCTCCACCTTGCTTTATTTTGTCTGTTCAGGCTGGAAGTTGGAGGATTCTCCCTTGCAAGACATGTATGAGATCCTAATATTGTGTCAGGGTCTGAGATACAGAANTTATCTCATTTGCTGCTCACTGTTTGCTTTGCCTACAGATCTCAGAACAGCTCCACTGATTTCATTCTTGACTCACTTAACCTCTAGTCTCACTTCTCTGCAGGTTTCTTCTCTCTGTTTTAAATCAGGGAATGGAGGCAAACTGGGGGAGAGATAGGAAAATCATTCAGTCTAGCTTCTATAATTTTATGTTTTTACTGCTTGGAATGTATGATTCATGCACTTCCACATTTTGTCCTTTTTCTTTTTCCTAGAGAGACTAGCTTTAATGATCATAAACCATTGCATTTAGGCAGGGAGCAGGGCCTTGCCAGCTCTCAACATTCCCAGCCAAATCTCCCTCTGTTTAGATTTCTTTTCAACTGTATAAAGTTCCTAGGTAGGGTGGAGGGAGGAAAACAGAGGCCCCAGAGTCCAGGTTTCTACAGCAGTCTGGGGAAAGCTTTTTTTTTTAAGTGAAATTGCCTTTCACAAAATTTTGTCCCTGCCACTATTCATTGTTGGACTATTTTTATTGCACAGGAGTAAAAAAGTTTTCTTCCAAACTTCTAAGACAATTCTTGTCTGGACCAAATGAGCTTTACTCCAAATGAACTAAATTCTGTGACAGCTGCTTTTGGTGTCTTTCCAACTTTCTGGCTATTCCCCAAAAAAATAAGGTGTTGAAAACCATCCTAAGATTTCGTTGAGTCTCTTACTTTAGGATTTAACTTTCTTTACTTATCACAAAGGAAGCTGAAATCTAAACCTTTGAACATGTGAGGTTATCATCTATTGTCCAGACTATGGACTTAATGAGACTTAATGACGCCCACTGTGATTATAAGCAGCCTGAGCTGACCTGGCACATAAACACAAATACTTAGAGGTGCCAATTTTCAGAATGGATACTCATATCACACCCCTCTGCTTGTCTTTTTTTGAGAATCTCCCTAGTGTCTGAAGCAAATAGTAGATATGAAGCCACTGGATTCAATAAGGACTAAATGTCTTTTCTCTCCCAGTCTGCAGTTTTCTGAAAATTATTTCCTTCCAAATATACCTTAGAAATCCTCATAAGGCATGCCACATTACCTGTAGTTCTGCTTTACTGTCCTTCCTCAGAAGGCCAGAAGTCTTGCAAATTTTCTGGAATGCAAGGAAAAAAAAAAACAAAAGGAAGAAAAGATAAAGTGCCCTTTCTCTCAGGAGTTCTTTCGTCTTGCCACACCCACTTTCCAAAGGTGCATGTCCTTTTATTTTTCTCATTTATTTTGTGTAGGTTATCTTCACATTCTAAGTTTTGTACTTCCTACTCTCCTGAAGATGTATTTTGCATTAACTTCATCGGAATTTTACTCTGACGACTTTTTGTTTAACATTTCCTGTGAACTATTTCTTACAAAAAAGTCACCTGGTTTCAGATTTCTCTCTCCCCTCCTGTTCCCATGAAAACCCTTTCTCCTTCTTTCACCATCCTGTGTGCTCCCAGCCTGAAGCAGGCTGGACCTTCCCTGTGTCTGGGTACATTCTGGTATAGTGCCTTGACCTAATTCCACTTGGTTCTTGCCAGATGCATTCCCCATTTTACCACTCTGGCCAATCCTTTTAATTCCTCCACTGTGCCAAATGTTCCCTGAATTGTGTTCTCCCTGCGTGGATTTTAAGGCAGAGCTCTCCTTCCTCCCAGTCTTGGCCACAGCTATGAGCTGATAGAGCTGCCTCTCCCCACTGCTGTGAGCTTTAATCGGGTTCTAAAGTTTCATCATCAGTGATCCATTCTGGAAGATATTTCACGCTCCCCAAGCCCCAGGCAAGTCCTAACAACCCTTTTTAATATTCTTTCTTTTTTTTCTTTCCTCCCTCCCTTTCCTCATTTTTTTTTTTCCTTTTCTCTTTGATGGTGTTCTGCAGGTGCTTGAGCAAATACAAGGCTCCAAGGTCTACATCTCCCAAGACTGCTGCAGCTTTTAGCTCTCAGCCACCATTCCAGGAGCCATTCTCATTTTCATGGCTGACAGCTGGTCTTTTTCAGGAGTCGCTGGCACATAGTCAGGGAACTCTGATCATATGCCTTGTAAGATTCTTAGTGGCTGACATCATTTGCCAACACCAGCTTTTCTTGACAGCTTTTTCTGGTCTTTCCAGCTCCACAGATACTTGGCTGCCAGGTGTAACTCCCCATCATTAAAATACAACTTTGGGCTCCCTCATCATAAAGCGGGTGCATGAGGATGTAGATGGAAAGTATAAAATAAAATTATTTGAAATTTTCCCTTTGATTTGTGTGTAGATCATTTCCCTGAGATCTCCAATAGCTGGTATATGCTATGCTAATGGCGAGCATCATTAATGAATGCATACTAGCTAATGAAAATGCAGTGATCAGAACTGTAACCTACCCTATCACTGCAATTATTGTCCATAATAATTAGTTTACCGTTACATGAATACATTAGGAAGTGTGATGGCTATTGTATTTGTCTCAGAAGATAGAAGAAAACCATAACTCTTGCTTTATATAGTATGGCTTCTACTGCCAAAGGACATCAGTATTTGGTTATCTCCTGAATGTCATGATTTCACCCCAATGAGCCTGTATTAGGCCAAAAGTTATAGTCTCTGTCCTTTCACAGTTTGAATTAGCAGCCTTTTATCTAGAAAACAGAGGCCATTTAGTGTAGGCAGTGAAGGGTCATTATTTCAAAGATGTCCTAAATTTAGTCCTTACTGCTGTGGTGAGTCATCCAGTTGTATCACACTGCAGGAAGTAATGAAAAATCGTTAGAATAATGCAAAGTAATTCCCTACTTCTATAATGTCTCCCTCTACATATTCTCCCCAGATCCTTGGATTATATGCTCCACCAGCCTGGATTTCCTTATGTTTTTATTGTTGTTTGTTTGCACCAAAGCGTAACAACCAGATCGCCTTAGTCCCTCTCCAGTGAACGATCAAGGTCTAAGCACACAGGAGAGACAGTCAACAACTCAGTATACAAAACACAGAGGGGATGAGCAAGAGTATGGTTCATGCTCCCTCTCTAGGGAGTTTTAATAAAGGAATCCCATGGTGGAATGTGTTCCCCAAATTGGCACTGACAAGAACTATGGAACCATGGCATCCATATCATACTACAAAGTGCCATGTGGGCCCTGAAAATTCTACAGCTATGTTCATGACCACTGGGCAAGCTCTTGTCCCAGTATGTGTAAAACAAAATCATGGCCAAAAGTGCTAGTTTGGTCAACACTGTCTTGAGGATCTCTGAATAAGGCTCTGGCTTGTTGGAGGATGTCGTGGTTTGGGCCATGACTGTGTCAAACGGTGAGTAGCCACCTGGTTTGCAGCAGCCGGCCTATTTCTTCCAGATTTTGCCAGTAGACTAATTACTGTTTATCAAAATTACGGAATTAATTCTATAAAATGACAGGTTTTTTTTCCTCATACTGGAAATAAAATCTTGAAAGTGTTATAAATTTTCAAATTATTACACTAGGACTGACAAGGAGAGGGCAACTATCAGGACAAAGGTACCTTATCCTGTAATAAGGTTAGTCCAGAAGCTGCTAGTACTAGACAAGAGTCAGCTGAGTCAGCGAGACCTCAACTCTTACATGTTTTGGCTGGGAGATGTTCTCTATCAAATATTAGTTATCTAACTTTTTCTGAGTCGGTAACAAAAGCTGTCTATGTAGACAGTGACTATTCCCCAACCCCATTTAGGTGCCTCCATTCCTCCACAGTAAAACCCAATGATGTTCATCAATTTTTTTTTTATCTGTGAAGGAAGAACAACAGCTCAGAAAACGTTCTTCAGAACAATTACAATTGTAATTGTAACAAGCACAAGAACAACTGTTCTTGAAAATAAAATATTGAGTATCATTTTCCTATTAAAAAAGCAAAAAAATCCACATTTTGTTGCTTTAGCCAGCTCTAACCACATCAAGAAAAGACTATTCACTGTTAAAGGTCTAGTATATTCCAGTGCAACTACGTAAAAATAGCATCCCCTTTTTGAAAGGGGAACCTGAGTCCTGAGCATCTGCAACCAGTTCTCACCTAAATATTGCTGAAGACTCCATAAAACATGAATTCTGGAACAAAAGAGAAATTAGCAAATTCAGTCCTAACAATCCTGATATTCTATCTCCTGCTGGACTGTCACCACCCAGAAAATTCATTACAATATCCCTTGCTATACCTCAGATTAAAGTCATGGCTGCATGGCTGATGAGCTTTAATGAGATATCTTTGATTGAATAGGTTCATTTCCTGAGCAAGACAGATTTGGGTTAATGAAAATTATTTGTTTCTGCCAAAATCATAAAGTCATAGGATATTTTAGGTGGGAAAGAACCTTGGGAGACTTCTAGTCCAACCTCTTTCTCGAAGTAGGGTCAACATTTAATTCAACCCAGTTCCTTAGGGTTTTTTACAGTTTGGTCTCCAAAACCTCCAAGGACAAAGATTGTACAAATTCTGTGGGGAACTTTTTCCAGTGTTTCACTATCCTTCTGCCAAGAAATATTTTATTTTTTTCAAGTCAGAACCTTCCCTAGTTTAGTTTATGGTCATTGCCTGACAGTGATGTTCCCTACATCTTCAAAAAGAGCCTGACTTCATCTTGATAAATTCTTCCATGGTTTTGGAATTAGTAGTTCAGTGGAGAAAGTGGTAAACTTCTGCATAAGGTATTTAATGGTTTCAAACCAAAATATTTTGATAGTTTTTTTTTTCAAAATAGTATATTATCACTAAATAAATGAAAAAGGAAATTGTACAGTTTGGATCACGTGAAACATTTAATTTAGACCAAAAAACAGTGCTTTGTTTGGCTGTTTTGCTATTGGTCAGTAAACTAAAAAAGTATATATTCACAAAACTCTAGGTAAGATCTATGTTTATGGTGATTTAGGAATTACTGGTGGAAAATTGGTAGAAATTATTTTCTGTTAACTAAATAGAATAATATAACCTTCAATCTACAACTATGAAGAGCTGTAATTTGGAAAACACAACGTGGTAGAAATGGCTTATGGTGCTATTCCATTCAGATGTATGACTTCACTGTTCTTGTCAGCCTTGTCCTTCTAATGTGGATTTAATAACATCGGGCACCACAAGAAATTCGGTTCTTTTCAAATTGAAGAATGCACAATGTTTCCATAACTGAACCTCTTAATCGCTGAATAAGGAGCAAAGTCCTTTCCTGCTTTGGATTGGAAAGTGTTTTCATTTTATGTATGTAGTGACAGAATGTATAGACTTCATGTCTGGGAATAGAGATGGAAAGTAAATTCTAAAGTACTTTGAAGTTTATTATAGTGGCACCACAGAGGTCCCTCCTTTTCTAGCATTGCAAAACTGTGCTTCCATTTCCTTACACCTTTCCAGGATACACGGATATTAATTTTTCCTATAAGTATTTGTTTGGATAATAAAATGGTCCATAGGTTATTTCTTTTTCAGAGCTGGAATTCTACATTCAAGAAAATCTGATAGAAATTACTTACTGGCCAGTTCCTTAGTATAATAATGACACAAGGAATATAGTAGCCATAGACTATGGAAAATGATGAAGCAAATGACATTGTCCGGATTTCCAAGAAGTTCTTGGAAAGTGCACAAATGCTTGGCCCACTTTTTTATTTTACCCAGGGCTAATAATGGCAGGATCTGCAATCAACAAAGTGGAGGAAATGAAGTGCCTAAACTGATCAAACTCAGAACAGCAGTAGCTGATGAACAAAATAATCTTCAGTCTGGATGCACTCACATGGAGAAGAGGTGGAAGGAAAGGATCTTACTTTCCAAAAGGGTATAATGCTGCAGGCAGGCAGATTTTTAGGTTGAAAGTGACAGATATATTTCTGATTCAGTATAGTGTTCCGGGTGATATCTTCTGCCTAGTTCCTACCACAACTGTTGGAGGTTGATGCTGATTTTTCCAATCAAAAAATAAGACCTTGGATGCATCAAGAAAAGATCCCTTTGGAGACACTCTGGGAGCACTTTGCTTTTTACACTTTCTTTATCATTTTCTACCACCCAGTGCTAAAGTAAGGAGGCCAATAACAAGAGACCTTTGACTTGACTCAGTTTGGTCATTATTATCTTGCTTTTTCTTTATCCCTTCTTGTCTCAGAAGTGCCACAAAATTCTTGTGTGCAGTGCAGTTTATGGTGTGTGACTCCGTTCCATTCATATGCAGATTGGAAGAAAGGATGTGTTTGATAATTCACATAAGTAGGCCACAAACCTGGGTTGCAAAATGAGTAGAAGAAAGTTGATTTCCATGCAATGTGCAAGCTCAGGAGCCCCACGTGGGTGTCATTTGGGTAGCACAAAAAACAGGGTGTTTTACAGCCACAGAAAGGGCCCAATAAATTTCCTACTCAGTCCCCACCCAGCTGGCAAGACAGTTGTCCTGGCCAGGTTTGCGTTTCCACTGACACTGCTCTAGCAGGTATGAGTCTGACAGCACACCAGTGCCATCTGCACAGTTGCTCTGCAGAATCAGTGCTTCCTGCTGCCTGCAGCAGTCTGAAATGACTAAGAAACTCCAGATAAGGAAGCATTTTGATGGCTGCAAGGGGACACTAGTATTTTTCCCCATGTTTGGGCAAAAGGGGAAAATTCAACTCAAATGTTTCTGGCTCCTGCAAGATTTTTAACAACTCAGTTCAATAAGGCAGATTTTCTGCCACTTTTAGTTAACTCTATCTCCACTCTAGATTTTGAGAGTATTCAGAAACTGGTTTAACAAAGAATGCAGAGATCCATGGTGTTCTTTTACTCCCCTATCACCATTTTGTGTGGCATGCACCCCGTGTCCCACAAAAGCTACTTCCTTTCCATGTTCCCAATCTATTACCACATCAATTTCCAACCTAGGAAAAAGTCATCCTCTCCCTCTATAAAAAAAGGACTTTGGTTCCAGACAAAGAAATAAACAAAACAACCAAACACCAGTGTCCAAACACCAAACACCAAACCAGAGTTGTTCACTTTGGTTAAACGCAGTCTTTACTGAATAGCAAAGGGTCTGTTGTACTGATTCCTCAGGTGAGGTCAGTCTTAGTCAGGTGAAGGCAATACATCCATCAGACACTGTTATGAACAGTAGAAGAAACAGAGGGAGGGGGAGGAAGGATGTGTAAGTACTGCTGGTATAACTTGGCATAACCTCAGTTCCTGTTTTTTTCCTGTGGCTCCCCTTTTCTTCATGGCCATCTCATGAAGTGAGGCAACCCCTTCCTTGACTTTTGTCTCTTCAGTTATGGTTAGTTAATCAGTTAGGCTTTCCCTACACATGAGGAGAAAAGAAGATCCAAAGAATAATAATCGATCCTTTCCAGGAATAAATGTGATAGATCAGCTCATGGAGATCTCGTCACTTTATTGATTACAGAGGAAGGTTCACTGATTGCTCTTAGGGGTCAACTCACTGTTACATGGATGAAATTAAGACCAACAACTTTTCCTACCCTCCCTCCTTTGGTTTCCTAATTCTCAGAAGGTGGGAATAGTACAGAGAAGAAGCGAGAGAATAAACATTAAAAATGAAGATAGGCATGTAGTGAAGGGTTTATTGATGTGGAAAAGACTTACCATCCCTCTTCAATGCTGGTCTTGGAGCAGGATACAACGTAAGCCCTGTTATTCACACTTGCTCTTTAGGGCAAGTGTACTGCTTACTCTCTCTTGTTTAAACGTTACAGCCACAAAACGAGCTAATAAATTTCTGGCTGACAAGCCTGACAGAGCAATAAGTAAAAACAGGAAAGCATCTATTACATATTACCCTGAATTTATCAGCTCTCCCTTCAAAAGGGGAAATAACAACAAGGCAAATTGTGGGAAGTTTTTTTATCTGCTAGAAAAATATGCCCTGTGCCCCAGTCAAAAAACCAAGCTGTTGTGAAGTAACCACATTATTTAAAGATACAAGTCAAACAGGAAGAGGAAAAACAAACAAGCATGGCTTGAAAATTTCCCACAAGTGAGCTCTGACAGTCAAAGCAGTGATGGACTTCCCTGGGCTGCAGGGAAACCATAGGCTTTTCCAGGGCCAGGGGGCTGGGAAGGGGAATGAAAAGGACACTTTTTAAAAAAAAAATATTTTAA